>MQVO02000032.1:0-297712 GCA_001986395.2 Irpex lacteus | reverse complement strand
ATCCTGAGGCTCCCCGAGGCGTCTTGTTCGGTCCTATCGGCCGTGTTTTGGTGCCTCGGTCATATTTCGGACTTTACCCCTTTCCTATCTTTCCCTTACAATTCCGGTCTGTTCCTTTGACTGATGGACACTCGTAGACACATATACCACCTGTACCCATCGTTAGGAACCCAATATAGACTCTCCCCCCATCGTCCACCCCTCAGTTCTGTGGCCGAGTTTGCGTTCCCCTGCGATTTCTGCGTTTCCCTGCGTTCTACTGCGTCCACTGCGTCTGCCAGCGTACCCGACGGCCCCTAGGTGCTCCAACAAGCCTCGCTTGACCCACCAAGCATCAGCGACAGAGGTCCCGAGGAGTTATTTGTGTCTTATTGCGTCGGCCTTTGCGTTCTTGACCTCCCAGCCGTTTCTTGAGCTCATTGTTGATTTCCGCTCGCTCGCTTCGTTGTTTTACATTATTCAGCTCGGCCTGGCGTCCTTTAACTTGCCTGGACGTCTGTTTTGCTTTTGCTTTGATTCTGCGCTCACTCCGAGCTCGTTGCTACGTCGGCCGCTTCGCTATTAGTTATAGTGTGGTTTTTTGAGCTTTATTACGATTTCCCCTTCGCTCTATCATTGTTTTACTCCCCTTGTGCTCGGTCGAGTGCTCTCTAGACTCACTTTAGTGGGTATCTACATTCGCTTTACCCCCGCTTTCCCCCAGAGACCTTGGGTTAGACCTGGGCCTCAGAGGTCCCCTTCGCTCGCACTATACACTCCCCACCCATCACTGGCCACGTTATCGCCCTCTCAGGGTTAGGTGGTTGGTATTTGTGTTCTTTAGGGTGTGGCTAGGTGTTCTCATTTTGGAGCCCACCGCGAGGGGGGCTTTTCCTTGAGGCTACCAAGTCTAACTCTTACTTGTTTGGCCTAGCTTCGTCTTCACTCTTATTACGTTCACTTCGTACTCTATTCACTTCGCTTCAGCACCCTTTCATCATAAAACCCCTTCGGACATCATACTCCATCAGTTTCAGACCTCGCTTTGTCTCCTGGTACCAGTTTACTACTTTCTTTGCCACCACTTTGAATTCTCGCTCGCTTATCATCATGGACTCTTCTTATCTTCATATGCCACTTTCCAACGAACACCTTGCACCGAGGTTCGATCCGAGAGAGCCCAGGACCTTGGACCGATACTTTCTGGACTTGGAGATGCTGTTTGGCCGAGCTGGGATACAGGAGATGCAGAGAGAAAGCAGTATGGCCTCCTGTACGTTCCGCTTACTGTGGCCGACCAGTGGGAGCTTTTGGCGACCTATTCCCCGCCCCATTCCTATACTTCTTGGAAAAGCGACGTCTACCGACTCTACCCAGGTTTGTGCATCAGCCTGGTATACTCGTCAAGGCCTTCTGGGGTATGTACAGTATTGGCGAGCCAGAGGATTCAGAACACTAGGCGATTGGGCCGAGTTTTTCCGCTCGTTCCGAACGCAGTCTACTTGGCTCATTCAACATGGCAAGATCTCCAGTCTGGATCAGGATCGTTGGTGCATGGAGGCCGTTAGCTCAGAACTGCCTCGGATCGCTCTCCGACTTCAAATCAAGTCTCCAGAGGTTGGGCCGAGCGAGAGTTACTCAATGGAGGTTGTGAACGAGGCCATGCTGTTTCTTTTGCATGAAACTTCGGCCGCTCCCTCGGTTCCTACCTCTCTCTCGCCTCCTACCCATCCTACTCCGCGCTCTATGCGCTCGGACCTCCGACCAGATGATCAGCAAGCACTACGGCAGCCTCCAGAAGCTTTCCCCCATTGGCCAACCTCCTCATCCTTCCTTTCCATCGCTTCCTCCTGTCATTACTGCGGCAAACTCGGTTGTAGAGTTCGCTCCTGCGTAGCTGCAAGAGAGGATCTTCAGGCCGGCCGAATTCAGCGTAATCCTGCTGGGCAGCTCGTCTTACCCTCTGGCCGCTACATTCCTCGAAGTCTACCTGGGTCGTGCATGCGAGAGAGGGTTGCCGAATGGCACAATTGTCGCTCGGACGTAGCAGGACCGCCTTTGCTGCAGTCTTGGATGTATGCCGAGGCCTCTAGGCCATCCTTTTCTTGTTCCCCGAGCACACCCTACGCTGTGGCTCTACAGGACCGTATTCGAGTTTTGGAGCGCGAAGTACAAGCTCTCAGACAAGAGCAAAGTCAACAAATGCGCTCGGACTTTGGCCGCCATGTTTCCGAAGCTCAAGCGAGGTATCAGGAGCCCTCTCCGACCATTCCCCTGAGTCCTCACCATGTTTCTGCACCTCCAGCCGAGGCACCACCCTCCTATCGGACTTCGTCCGAGGTGTTTCCTGATGATCTGGCAAGAGCGTCGGACACTTCCTATCAGCCTTCATCTCCCTCTTGCCAGTTGGCCGAAGTTTCTCCAGTATTGACCGCCGCCACCCCTGATCCAAGCGAGAACTCGGTGAGCATCCCAGAGTGGATCTACGAGGACTGCAAGGCTCTAGTAGCTGCTCGGATCAAGCTCCTCCTGAGCTCAGAGCAACGAACTGCAGCCTCGTCTGGCTCGTCGATTCTTGCTGCAGCGACCGAGCCGAGCCTCCTACGGACATGCTAGAGGTAGCAGACGAGTTTGGGGGATAGGTCCGAGACAAAGCTGGGCGCAGGAACATTATCTCGGCCATCTCTTCGACTTCTCTGGGTCTTACTCCGCTAGCCGAGAGCAGTATGGTGGAAACTCAGCCGGGTTTGGGCATACCTGAGCCGAGCACTTCTCCATCAGCTCCCTGGGCCCCTAGCGAGGTCTACGAGACAAGCGAGGCTATATCCCGAGGCATCTAGCTCTCCCTTCATGATCTAGAGGCTCTGCCATTTTTGAGCTCGGACTTTGGTCTTTCTCCTCGGCTGTCATCATCCAGGCCTTTCCCAACCATGTCACCGTCTTCTAGTCACCTCTAGCGAGCACCTATTCGTCACTACCCCCTGGCTGCGCCTGTAGTGGTGGAGAGCTTCGCTGAGAATCCATTGCTACACCTGCCGCACAGCAAAGACCTCGCTCCAACGCTCCAAGGATCTATCCATGTCCGGTGGCTGGAGTCGAGCCATGATATGTCTGCTATACGCGATCTTAGTCTTCCCAAGGCTTACAGCGCATGGCCGACAAGCTGGAAGCCTGCTGTGGCATGGGAGCGACTCTCTGTTATGCTGGATGATCATTCAGTGCCACTACGCTCTACGGGCCGAGATGCTTTTGGTGGTTCTGGTCGCCCTGCTCGCTCTAAACATGCGTGGGCATCATTTGGAGGTTCAAGCGCGGCCACCAGTGGGCAGGCTATCAAAAGGGCGAGGACGTCGGCCAAGCACATACAATGGCCCACAGTCTTCGCTTCAGTTAGGGAGGACATGCATTTGCTCAGGAGAAGTCGAGGACGACTTGGGATTTCAGTAGGGAGGAGGATGATACGTGGCTCAAACGCTGGACCGCAAACTAGGCCATACGGCTCAACTATGACCTTTTCTCTTGCTCGGCCCACCCTTCTATCATCTCGCTTCAGCTCCCAGAACCTCTCGCTTGCTCTCACTATACCTCTGGGCCGAGGTCCGAGGCCCGTACCTCACTCCTTGCGCTCTCGACCATTTCCTTAATCCCTTGCTCTCTCCGTCAGCAGTTGGCACCAATCCTACTCGCTATAGCTCGGTTCACCTCTAAATGTGATTGCCTAGTGTTTGGAGTGCTCGCAGACACTTTCCAGGCCACGTCTAACCCTCCTAATGCGCGCATGATTGGCAGAATCGAGCCTCGCACAACCAGACCAAACCTCGGCCAATTCGAGCGGCCAAGGCACAAAATGACTCGGCCCACTTGCTCTATCATCAGGTGCATTCCAAGGCCCTCGGCCATACATCCTGAGGCTCCCCGAGGCGTCTTGTTCGATCCTATCGGCCGTGTTTTGGTGCCTCGGTCATATTTCGGACTTTACCCCTTTCCTATCTTTCCCTTACAATTCCGGTCTGTTCCTTTGACTGATGGACACTCGTAGACACATATACACCTGTACCCATCGTTAGGAACCCAATATAGACTCTCCCCCCATCGTCCACCCCTCAGTTCTGTGGCCGAGTTTGCGTTCCCCTGCGATTTCTGCGTTTCCCTGTGTTCTACTGCGTCCACTGCGTCTGCCAGCGTACCCGACGGCCCCTAGGTGCTCCAACAAGCCTCGCTTGACCCACCAAGCATCAGCGACAGAGGTCCCGAGGAGTTATTTGTGTCTTATTGCGTCGGCCTTTGCGTTCTTGACCTCCCAGCCGTTTCTTGAGCTCATTGTTGATTTCCGCTCGCTCGCTTCGTTGTTTTACATTATTCAGCTCGGCCTGGCGTCCTTTAACTTGCCTGGACGTCTGTTTTGCTTTTGCTTTGATTCTGCGCTCACTCCGAGCTCGTTGCTACGTCGGCCGCTTCGCTATTAGTTATAGTGTGGTTTTTTGAGCTTTATTACGATTTCCCCTTCGCTCTATCATTGTTTTACTCCCCTTGTGCTCGGTCGAGTGCTCTCTAGACTCACTTTAGTGGGTATCTACATTCGCTTTACCCCCGCTTTCCCCCAGAGACCTTGGGTTAGACCTGGGCCTCAGAGGTCCCTTCGCTCGCACTATACACTCCCCACCCATCACTGGCCACGTTATCGCCCTCTCAGGGTTAGGTGGTTGGTATTTGTGTTCTTTAGGGTGTGGCTAGGTGTCTCAGCGGTGTCTCGGTGTTCGGGAGAGTAGGGCGGTGTCTCTGTGAGTATCTGATCGTTGTCTATGGTACTTTAGCATGCTAACGATGTGACGTTCTCGTTCTCTCGATATCAGCTGATCTGAGCCCTCTTATACGTCGAGCTTAACTTAAGTTCACATGCGCACCTAGCGCGATCATACTGCTGTGAGCTCTGGTGTGATACTTTACCCTCTGCTCTCGTCTCCAACCTCCCTGCGTCTCTCGGACGAACAAGCAGCTTGACACCACGACAACCTCAGGTCTCGAACACCACACCACACCACCCCCGACGACAAAGCGACACGCATACATTTTTGTGCGCACGCTCTTATCCAACGGTTTCTTTGCTTGGCGTTGCGAACCGATAGGCCAGGAGAGCTCCACGGTGTCTCGGCGATCGGCGAGTACTGTATCATCTGCTGGGGCTCGTTTAACTCCAGTCAGTTTGTGGTTCGCTCTCCACCAGTCAGCCTGTGGTACGTTCAACACCAGTCAGCCTGTGGTTCGCTCACCACCAGCAGCCTTAGCTCTCTTGCGCATTGATTCAGAGCCAGAGCCTTTCGTCCTTCCCTCTCCCGTTTTCGTTGTTGTTATCATAACCCTTGAAGATGGTCAGACTGACGACTATGGCCGGTCACGACGTCCAGAAACGCGTCAATACTTGATACCTATTCACCGTGATGCCAGCCTAACGAGTTCGCTCGTGTGCTATATACGATTGTCATGCATGTGTATCGTGAAACGACGGAGGCTGGAAACGGTCTCGGAAAGTGACTCAGTTTCTCCGTGAGTATCTTGTTGTTTGCCTGCAGTACTTATGCATGCTGATATTTGTTCACCGTTAGCTATCAGTTAGCTATCAGTTAGCTAACCTAGCTCTTTTACATACCGAGCTACATCCCTTACGCGCATCTAGCTCGATCGTACGCGGTCAGCTCTCCTCTTGATATGTTGCCCCCGGTCTTGTTTCCAACCTCCTTGCGCCTCCCTGACGAACAAGCAACCCATTACCTGACGGCAGTCGAACGAGCGACGACCCAACAACCTCAAGATACACTTCGATCGCCACACCGCCGCGAGTTCAAGGCACCGTGCATACGTTTGGTATGCACGCTCACACGCAAGAGCCTCCCTTCTTAGTATTGCGAAACGTTGCAGGCTAGGATAGATGAGGAGTGATTCGTGATCTCTCGGTGAGTACTGCCAGTATCGTCTGTTCGAACTTCCTAGTACTTGTGCATGCTAACGAACACCCCTGGTTGCCCGAGTCAGCTACTCTCTCCTGCGAATTGACCAACATCCCACAGACATCGACAAATTGAACACAATTATATGCGGTACTTACTACGGTGAGTTCTCGTATCGATACTTTACGCTCTTCTCTCGTTTCTTACTTAAAACCACCCCCATTTGTTGCATCGAGCGTAGAGCTAATAACATGCTCCATCCATGACCAATCACCGTATTCTTCGCTCATGACCCTCCGTCCCTCCCATCCTCCTGTACGCCTCCTCGACGGACGTGATCAATCTCCAACCTGTCGTACTTCAAGGTCTCTCGCTGACGAGTATACACGAGCACATCGAGTTCAATCAATCACGCAACACCTCTTGGACTCCAGGCTAACCTGAAAACACGCACTGACAATTAGTGCAGCATGTGTCTCGTCGTGTTCGCTCTCATGAGTGCCAGGAAAATCTGAATATCACAGTATCTCCAAGAGTCGAAGTCAGTGAGTATTTTATTGTCTGTCTATACTTGTACACACTAACGGTCACCCTTGTTCGCTTGGTATCAGCTCCGCTGTCTTTCACATCAACCAGAACTTGAGTCCATATACTCGATGAGACGCACTGTACGACTGTATGCGGTGCTCGCTACTGTCGCCTACGACGAGTTCCCAAGTTACTTTGTTGCCTTTGAGCCTGGCTTTGAACATTCGCCACTGTCCGCCACCACCCTTGCCACTCAACTCCAACCATAGGAAGCCACCTTATCTTTTGTTCATCACTATTTATCCATAATCCCATTTCCCCATCATCGCTGCTTGCTGCAAGCCTCCTCCACCATCACTCTGCATGTGGTATATGTGCCAATGTTGATATTGACATACTCGTCTGACGTCAGACTGTTGGAACTCAGCAATTCTATGTCCCCATGATAACACTGTCACGCCAACTATGCACTGTCATTGTGTATACACGTTGAACAATGTGTCCCGCGTAGCAGTGATCCCACTGCACTCCACCCCAGTGGATGATATTCAAAGGCCAGATCTGGGATAGCACATTGGCCTCTAGGTGTGTATTATACAGTTTGTTTGTAGCTTCCGGAGTGACAGACATACAAATTAGCCACTGCCTTATATACAAGTATAGTAATGAGATCTCGCTTGATCTTCCACATGAGACATGTTATGCACAGTATGTAGATTGCCTACGATATTTACATGTCTCTTTCACTTTGTCTACTGCTTGCCTCATCATGAAATCTCTTCATACAGAAATTAGATACTACATGACAGTCAGCAAGGAGAAAAGCATAGGTGTGGGAGTCATTGATGGATACTCAAGCAACTCTATCCTACTTGAACACTGAAGCAACTACACCATCTATGAGCATAGCATTGGATACTTTTCCCTGACCTTCTGCACCAAACCAAGTTGTCTAATTCTGTAGAACTTCTTGTCAATCTCCTCATCATCCTGCATACGTTGAGAGGCCATGTAGAGTGTCCATAGCCATTCAACAAAGCTATCCTCAAAGACTGTCCTTTCTTGCTTGAATGCAAAGATCCACTGCTCATATTCCAGAGCCCAGTTATACTCCCATTCTACATCAGCCGCCTTAACATCTTGCCTCTGTATATGTTCAAGACATGCCTTTATCAGAGACTTGTTGGCTTTGGCCTGCAACTCTTCGGAGGAGTTTTGAATGAGCTGAACAAGTACATGGTCTTGGAATGGAGTAGGTGTGTCAGCACTAATAAGTTCATGTGCTTGAGCTGGTGTAGAATTTTCTGTTGATTGGTAGACAACTTGAGTCAGGGTCCTGAAAAGTGTTCTGAACCGCTTCTGATATTGAAGGGCATTTTCTTGGTCAACAAGATGGATCCCAAAGTAAAGCATCTTGAAAGCATGCGTAAGCCTAGAGTAGATTTCCAATGGACGGTGTTCAAAGAGAACAGGATTGGAAAGTGTGTCAATAAGGTTTTGAAGTGTCTGCTCATTAACTAATAACAAACATTAAGTCAAAAGTGAAATAACAGGAGCTATAGAGCTACTATACCTGTTGGTGCTTGATATTGCTCATTATCAGTGCATACACCAATAAGTGTCAACTCCTGGATTTGGCCAAGAGCCTGCAAGATAGCCAGTGTGCCACTCTGTTGGGAGAGACAGCTCTTGATTACAGACTGTAATGACAATAGGTAAAATACACGTCTTGCTACATTGGCCAAGTTCCATATGCTAACCAGAGCACCGACAATGCAAAGGTTTCTGCCTCCCTGCGTTGCAACAGATGGTAGTTCTAGGGCTGTCTTTGGGCTGTAGTTATTACTGGTAGGCTCTGTTTCTTGTAGTATTGCAGTGATAGAACCTGATAAAAACTGCAGAGCTCTATGGCATACATAGACATCATTCCATGCACTCCAAGGCCAAGATGTCATGTCTCCTTGCAGTGAGAAGGGTTCAGAAGGAGAGGTTTCCCCTGCAGGATGAAAGATGGAATCTGCAATGATTTCAAAATACTGCAGGCATAGTTCCCAACTCCAGTTGCGATCTTCAGCTCTGTCATTCATACAGGCAAAAAGCCTATAGTAAGCATAAAGCTTGTCCTCAGATTTCTCACAGCTTTTGGCAAGGGCCCATACTATGTCTGTATCATGTTTCTCAAGAAGCTTCACTCCAGATTGAGGAAACTGATGACGGCTGTCAGAGAACAGGAGGTAAAGTGCATGTGGATTGACATTTTGTGTCATCCACTGGTGATCCTCTGACTTGCTGAGCTGCACTTGAAGGTGATGACAGAGAATGTTGATGATCCCAGTGTATGCTGGTCGGGTCAACAATTTCAAGTCCACATAATACCAGGGTTCAGAGAGCAGGCCAGTGTCTTGTACACGTGGCTCAATCAAGTGATACAGAAACTTGACTATATCCTCCCACTTGGGATCCTGGATTTGCTGGAGAGATTCAAAGATGACTGTGCCAATGAGTTCATCGTTGGACTGGACACTGTCCACTTCAGCAAGGATTTGTAAGTCTGAGGTGTCCTCAGTGACAAATTTCCTCTCATGATGTACGGAAAGGTAGTCTAGCATGAAATCATCAGCTTTGTCTGACCACCTCCAAAGACAGTAATGCCTTGGGATCTTCCTCCGTAGCCATTTGACACCAAAATGCACTGCAGTCACAATATGTATATGCAGAGATTTGAGCAATGAGATTTTATATGGACATTGGCCAAAGAATACTGGAAGGGTGGTGACGGTGGTAAAGCAGAAGGCCCATCCAGCAACAAG
This sequence comes from Irpex lacteus, assembly GCA_001986395.2. Lineage (NCBI taxonomy): Eukaryota > Fungi > Basidiomycota > Agaricomycetes > Polyporales > Irpicaceae > Irpex > Irpex lacteus. The sequence continues at coordinate 288,450 of MQVO02000032.1, read as the reverse complement.
TGGAAGAGTAGTATCCTTGACACTTTCATGCACTGAGGCAGTGAAATAACAGAGCCCAATGAAGAAGAGTGCAAGAGCCAGTTGCTGCAAGAGTGGGAGGACAGCAGCAATCTCAAACACTTTCCAGGTCCTGAGACCAGGCTCTCGGTAGTGGCGGACACGAAGGCGTGCTTGTGGTGATGGGAAATCTACTGCAAGATACTCTCTGAGCCACTGCTTCACTAGGATAGCGAAGGAAGCGGTTATCAAACTGAAGATGAGTGAGGCAAACCAGAGCACATTAACTCGGATGTCATTGGTAGAGGGTTGGAAGGGAGGGGGAACAGCAGGGGCAAGAGCAATGGTAGGGTCAGAGGATGAGTTGTATGCATGGAGATACATTTGTTGCATGACAACAAGGGACTGCGCTGAATCAGCGGCAGTCTGTGCATTAGGGTCAGGGAGGAGACTGGAGTATGATTCCACAAGGAAGGCGGTGAGGGCCGCAGAGAACAAGCCGGCCTAAGAGATACCTCATAAGTAACAGCGGAGAGCAGCGAAAGGAGAACTAGATACTTACAAATGTCAACAGGGTATCAATGTCCTCCTTGGTGTTCTTGACCTTCTCCTCGTCGTACTCGCGCATATGCGCTGCCATGGCCGCCCAACCAGTCGGTTGGCCAGAGAGAACATATCGCACGTTCGAGTCCGCATCAGTGTTCGCGTCCTGGCCCTTCGGCACTCTCACGTGGTCATCCTTGGTCTGCGGCGAGCGCACATCGGGCGCATCAGCCGCGTCCTGCAGCAACGGCTCGCTGGTATCTTGCGACGGCGAAGCACCCTGCGCCAAGGGCCGGCTCGACGGACCAGCCGTCTCGCATCCCCCAGGGCGGCTCGTTGTGTCGCGCAGAGAGGCAGGGTCCATGTGCACGGTGCCATGTTGCGTTGGCTCTGCAACAGGCTCTACTCCGGTCGGCACAGATCCTGGCGGTGCACCTCCTGGTGACACACCTTCCATCGGCACTTCCACTGTTGGCACGGGTCCTGGCAGCTCAGCTGCGGTCGGCTCTACAACAGTCGGCGCATCTGCAGTCGGCACATCCTCTGTCGGCTCAAGCCTAGTCGGCATATCTCCAGTTGGCTCTAGTGCATTCGGCTCGAGCACTGTTGGCACTCCTCCAGTCGGCTCAGGTCCATTCGGCTCAGTCATATCGGCTCAAAATCCAAGTATAGAATTGTCTTCTGCGTAGGCGTTTCCGTCTGCGGCTAATAGATTCTCACTGAAAACAAACGAGGGTGTTAGTTCCAGATCTCAACGGCGTAATTTGGAAGGCGAGAGGGAGGGGTACGTACGGGTTGTTCTCGAGAGGTGGTGGTAGAGGGAAAAGAGAGAGAGGGGTGGCTGCGCAACCGCTGTGCAAGGATGCCTCGTGCGAGGTGCGAGGCTTAGGCAATGAGGCGGACTAGCGCTTGAGTTGCCAGGCGGTTCTTCGATATTCATGGGCGCCTCTCGAAAGTCGTTTCGGCCAGCAAAAGAATTAAGGGTTTGCTGGCAGCAGGAACACGTCGAGCCCATCAAAGAAGGCAACAATACTAGAAATACAAATTAAACTTGGCTCGACGCAGTGACCAGAGGCAAACTACGTACTCAAACGGTCTGAACCGTCACGAACCCTGAGGCCTGAGCGCTGCTATGCCGTTGAGTATTCACGACCTCAGAGCGCAATGCGTAAGACACATCGAACGGCCAGCAAGAACATGACTGCGTTGCCTGTGGTGCGTATATACAGTATTCAGCGTGAACGACGAAGAGCTGTGATTTCGTTGCATGAGTTTGGGATTAAGCGTATGATCATGGACGCACAGACCGGGAAACACCTTGCTAGGGACTTATCACCATGTTGTAGGCCTTCTCAGTACTTCGCGGCGATCTTCCAATGTACTACCGACTGAGTAGGCCGCGTCCGTCTGTAGTAATTGGTACACGTCGTCCGCCACTTCCTACGCCCGACCGACAACATTCAGGACTCCGATAAACGGCGAACATTGTCGGGTGCTAGAGACCAGATACGTCTGTGAGGTAGTCACGAGCTCTGAATATAGACAGATCTCAGTTCACTAAAGTACAGGCAGCACAAACAAAGTACTCACGGAGCGAGTCGTTCAACTCAAGAGCAACCAAGAAAGAGACCACTAGAGGGCCTTGCGTTGCTTGAGGGGATAATTTTGGCAACGAAACGTCCAGATTATTGTGGGACGCAAGTCGAGTTGCTCGGACGAGCATGTTGGTGGTGGACGTCGGCGAAGAAGATCGCACCAATACCGACCGGCGTCTCGAACAACCTCTCATCTTCCTCTCATCTTCTCCCTCATCCATGTCCTCTACTACAACCTCACGCCAACCCTCCAACTGCATGGACGTCCACTTATTGGCTCTGGGACATCCTTGAACAACCATATTGCGCCCTTTCACGACTGAGAGGGCGGTCAAACCACTGGCAGCGACGATGACAAGGAACAAATCTCAAGATACATCCATCGTCTCTCTGTCTCAATTCCAAACGGCGTACATGCTCGTTATAAGCACTTCCGTAGAATACACAAGCCCATGGCAAGCCAACATCAATGAAGGCGGGGAAGGTTGTCAGAGAGGTTCACAGTTCGAGGTGAGTACTCCACCCTCTGTCTGTACTGCGCATGCTCACGAACGTTCTTGTACACTATCAGCTGCCTTCTGCTCCGCATGTGAAGCTTAGTCGGTGCTGCACGTTATGGTGAGGTTGTACACGGAGTACGACCCCTCAGTGCAATCACGTTTACGGTACGTGCTTCCACAGGCTAGTTATTGACCAGTTTCCCTAGTACAGTCTATGCCCCTCAGACGACCGACCATCCTCCCAATTGATGAGCGTTACCCGACCTCCTATCAGCAGTAATACCAGCTCTCGAGGAAAACCTTCATTTCTTGCCCGACGGATACTCTCAGCTCGGCGTGAGCCTGTAATGTCGACCTCTCGACGTCTTATCTAAGCTGTCGACGCGAGTTACTTCAGGATGGATGAACGCGGGCTAGTGTGCCGTTGACAGTGTAGAGATAGATGCACGAACGATACAGGAGCACTTTAATCTGTGAGTGCCCTTCAAAGTCTCGAGTCTCATCGCGCTGACGTCCTTGTCCTCACTTGAGTGACCCGCAGTACTATTTCTCATTCACCGTCACCGCAAGTAGCTATTTTTGAGACCAAACGGAGTGACCACCGTTGGGCTCGCTCCGCGTAACGCTCGGAACGGCTAAGACCGTCGATACTTAATCTAGCCCCAGCCATACAAGACGTCCTCAGTCCCGCATGTTCATAGGACCATACAACTCTCGTCGGCCGCCAAGACTACGTTGTCCATCCATACCTCAAGCGCAACTTGCGATCTCCGGTTCCTCAAAGATAGTGCCACCGTGGCTGACTGTGTATTTGTTCCATGTGTGTGGTTCTCGTACGCGTCGGTGGCCCCTTCGCGCTGTGTTCGAGGATGATGATATACTCATTAGTGTATTCCCGTAACCTGTGTTTTGTCGATTATAACAAATATATTTCTTTCGTTCCGAATTATTATTTATACAGATCGACCACCTATCTACATGCTGCGCTACAGAGACCAACGGACGCGCTGCGGCCCCTGCTTCGATACGACCGCAGCGTACGGTTGCCCGAACGTCGACGATACACATCGCAGTCGCAGGCTCGACCAGAACGTCCAACGCACAGCTGTGCGACCGAGGTCTCGAGTCGCATCCTGCACGACCGTCGGGAAAGCTACGAATCTTATCAACTAATGCAGAATGAACTACATTACGCACCATTGTACCCGTCCACTAACGTCTTTCGTTCCCGCGAACGAGTCCGGGGATGTCACCGTCGACAAGAAACCTGAAGCACGATACCCACCTGAATTCAAAACTTCACGCCTTAACCGTTCCGCCGCTCTTCGCGTCCTCGAGCAAGTTCGGGACGAATACGCGAAGATACTAATCCGTCGCACTCCCGTGAATCTCTGGAGGATTGGTTAACAGAGTGGATACGGACGACGGATATAAGCGATGCCTCGACTCGCGCACGCCGCATATACCTTATCAGACCACCTGTACGGTCGTTCGTCAGCTCGACCGATGATAGGAATACTTTGCGTACGCACAAAGCTCGCTCTACTCCAGCGTAGACGTGGGGTCCGCCAGAAGCCCATCTCGCGACAGCCTTTAAGTGCTGATTGTGTGCGTATGTTGCGTCGGTTAGCGTATATCGTGTGACGTCTTGTCGTATCCTCTGCAAGTACGAGGTTTCCAGTGTAGAGAATGATGAACGCGGGTGAATGAACGATCTCCAAGGACCGACGACATCGGCCGATACCATGAGAGCGACGCCCTCCAGGCGATCGTGCCGGTGTCCTAACAGCCACAGAGAGAGAGGAGAGAAACGATGTATCGAAACCGGAGAGGTATGCTCCATCCGGTGGTGTTGCTAGCGTGAAAACGATCGGGGGATGGGGAACGCGTTGGTCGATGTAAGGGTACCATTGGGGTTCTCATAAGGGGGCGCGAAAGCGACTTAGTAGAGCAGGTGAGATATGCGTTAGATGACGCATCTCAAGAGTAAAGTAATACGCACCGAGTGAACTCACACCACCCACTCGCATCCTCGTTCCTCACAGAGAGCCATCCCTCGCGCTGTGGCGGTCTCCTGGCGAAGACCTCGTGCAGGGAAGACTGCAAATTGTCACGCAGTCGTGATATGCGCTATACTACGAATCCAGAGCAAGGCAGAGCAGCAGAGAGTCTTAGTGCGTGGATGTATACGCATTCCAGCAAAGCACTCACCAAACGAAACAGGTCGCCGGAGTTTGTTGTCGCCGACTGGCACGTTCATATTGGCTCGCCTGAGGGCCCTGAGTCTGTGGTGGACGTCGAGAGAAAGGACAGCAATCGATGACGTCACGCGCTCAAGCGGTCGAGGTAGACCAACGTCTCTCATCCCGCCGTTCTCCCTTGTCATCGATGTCATCATCCACCACGATAAATGACACTGTTCCCCCCATACGTGTGGTGATCCTGAGACGGTCAAATTGGCGGGCGAGCTTTCAAACACGCAGCGTCGATGCCTCCTCGCGTCGATGTCAACTTGACGAGGCTACGTTTGTGCTAGTAGCCCGCCTGCGAGAGCTCCACGGTTTCACAGTGAGTACTGTGTCATCTGCCTGTGTTTCGTTCAACACCGTCAGCCTGAGCTCCCTCGCGCGTCCTGCTAGAGCCTCCCCCCTCCCCCCTCCCATCCTTGTTATTGCAATCGCGACACTGCGCCCCTGAAGACAGCCAGTTCGAAGACTACGACTCAGTGACGACCTCAGGATATGCGTCGATATCTATACAACCCGGCGTCGATGCCTCCTCGCCTCGATGTCAATCCGACGAGTCCAATCGCGTGGTACACATGCATACAACTGTCGCGCCTCTATACCGAGTAGCAATGGAGACTGAGAGATGTCTGGGAGAGTCACGGTCTCTCGGTGAGTGCTGTATCAGTGTCCCAGTCTGCCTGTGCTCTCTTGTGCGTTGAGAGTCTTGCGTCCTTCCCCTCTTCCGTTCATTGCTGCTGTTATCGCCGCCACAACACTGTGCCCTAAGGACAGTCAGTCTGGCGACTACGGCTCAGTGACGACCTCCGGACACGCGTCGATAGCTATCTACCGTGATGTTGATTCGATGAGGCTGGTCGTGTGCTCTATACGACTATCGTCCATCTGTACCGTGATTCGTGAAGCGACGGAGGCTGGAACGTGTTCGGGAGAGTAGGGCGGTGTCTCGGTGTTCGGGAGAGTAGGGCGGTGTCTCTGTGAGTATCTGATCGTTGTCTATGGTACTTTAGCATGCTAACGATGTGACGTTCTCGTTCTCTCGATATCAGCTGATCTGAGCCCTCTTATACGTCGAGCTTAACTTAAGTTCACATGCGCACCTAGCGCGATCATACTGCTGTGAGCTCTGGTGTGATACTTTACCCTCTGCTCTCGTCTCCAACCTCCCTGCGTCTCTCGGACGAACAAGCAGCTTGACACCACGACAACCTCAGGTCTCGAACACCACACCACACCACCCCGACGACAAAGCGACACGCATACATTTTGTGCGCACGCTCTTATCCAACGGTTTCTTTGCTTGGCGTTGCGAACCGATAGGCCAGGAGAGCTCCACGGTGTCTCGGCGATCGGCGAGTACTGTATCATCTGCCTGGGGCTCGTTTAACTCCAGTCAGTTTGTGGTTCGCTCTCCACCAGTCAGCCTGTGGTACGTTCAACACCAGTCAGCCTGTGGTTCGCTCACCACCAGCAGCCTTAGCTCTCTTGCGCATTGATTCAGAGCCAGAGCCTTTCGTCCTTCCCTCTCCCGTTTTCGTTGTTGTTATCATAACCCTTGAAGATGGTCAGACTGACGACTATGGCCGGTCACGACGTCCAGAAACGCGTCAATACTTGATACCTATTCACCGTGATGCCAGCCTAACGAGTTCGCTCGTGTGCTATGCACGATTGGCATGCATGTGTACCGTGATTCGTGAAGCGATGGAGGCTAGGACGTGTTCGGGAGAGTAATATGGTCTCTCGGTGAGTACTACTTCGTTCGCTAGTATTTGTGCAAGCTAACGACGTGACATTCTCGTTCTCTCAATGCCCACCAGTCTGGGCTTAAGTTCAGTCCGTAGATGGCCTAGCGCGACTATACTTCTGTGAGCTCTGGTGTTGAGACGTCACCCTCTAGTCTCGTTCCCAACCTCCCTGCGTCTCTCGGACGAGCCAGCACCTTAACGGTAGTCTCTGGGACAACAACGACAACCTCAGGTCTTTAACCACCACACCACACCACACCACCTCGACGATAAGGCGACACACGCACAGATCTTGTGCGCACGCTCTTACCTAACGGTCTCTTTTCTCGGCGTTACGAACCGATGGGTGCACGGTTTCTCGGTGAGTACTGCATCATCTGCCTGTGGTTTCAGTCTGAGCTCCCTTGCGTTTTGAACTAGAGCCCCCCGTCCTTCCCCTCCCGTTCTTGCTGCTGTTATCGCTACCGCAACGCTGTGTCCCTGAGACTGATGACTATGAGTCATCAACCACCTCCAGAAACGCGTCAATACTTGATACCTATTCACCGTGATGCCAGCCTAACGAGTTCGCTCGTGTGCTATGCGCGATTTTCATGCAGGTGTACCGTGATCCGACGGAGGTCGGGCTGGAGAGGGTCAGGGTTTCTAGGTAAGTACTGTGTCGTTTTCCTGCGGTACTTGTGCATGCTCACGTTCGCTCATTATCAGTTAGCTAACCTAGCTCTCTTGCATGTCATCTAGAGTTCTTACGCACATTCAGTGTGACCATACGCGATGCATCCTGCAGTCAGCTCTCGTCTTGATACATTACCCTCCAGTCTCGGCTCCAACTTCCCTGCGCTCTCAGATAAGCAACTTGACAGAAACCAAACTGCAATGATCCGACAACCTCAAGACACGCTTCGATCTCCACATCACTGTGATTGTAAAGCGACGTTTTTGTACGTCAATGCACTCTCATATGCGGGCCTCCTCAGCGCTGCGAACCGATGAAGGCTCCAACGGGCTAGGAGAGTTTCGCGGTGTCGTGGTGAGTACTGTATTATCTGCGCATTGCGTGTCCTCTAACGTTCAGCATGATTCACTCGATATCAGCTATCTCCTTGCATATGGACAGGAGCTTGTACACAATTTGAGACTGATGGCGCAACTGTGCCTGTCGGTGTTCGCTACGGTTTCAAATACTGTCCATTGCCCCATCTCGCCGCGTTGACAGTAGAGACTGCCAACACGCATCAGTGGTAGCCCGCCACAACGTTCCTCCTTCACAACTCCCCTCCTATATCAACACCCCGTCATCGCTGCAACTCCCGTACGCCTCCTTGACTATTGCTCTGCCTCGACAAACACGCCGGCCTCCACTCCAGCCGCACTCTCGCGTTGATCAGTCTCCCAACTCAAGATGTCTGCCAGACATGCATCCACTCCTCTTGTTCATGCTAAATTGACCATGTGAGGCATTTTGGATGCCAGGTGAGCTCGAAAAAGGCACTGCTGATCAGCCATGCCGCCCAGGAAGGGCTTCTCGATACCGTCTCGCTCTCACTCATTGCTTCAACGTCAAGTGATATTCACTTCCACTAGCAGCTGTCGCATAAGAGTCGTGGAACAGGCAGGGTCAGAATGATCATCTGAAGAAGTACTACTACTATGGTTCTCGGTAAGCATATTGTGTCGTATATTTGTATGTGTGCACTCTAACGGCCATCTTTGCTCACTTGATATCTGTTCCGTTGTCTTCTGCGTCAACTGGAGTCCTTGTGCTCAACGCAACTCATGATCCAACTGTACTCGACACTTTCTATGGTGTGTTCTTGTGTTGATATGTTACTCTCTATCCTGAGATTTCACTTCTGATGTTGTCTGCAACCTCCTTCAACACATGGACCGCAGACACTGACTGTGCTGTCCAGCCACCACAGGCCGCTGAATATAAGCTCGCTTCCTAGTTTTAACATCCAGTTGTTACTGCTTGCACACCTCCTCGACCGTCATCTTCCCTCGAGACACTTATCTGTCCATGTGCCCAGAAGAACAATATTTTGCCCACTATGCAGAAATGTTGTGCATGCACTAGTGTAATGTTCCTCAAATAGTATTGCCCTACACTGTCATAGGTGACACTCAACTGCTGAGGTGGATCAAGGACTTAACAAATGGGTTGGTTTGTAGCTACATCACCACCTGTCTACATTGTACAATTTGCGCACTGATGATTGTTCCTTTTCCCTATTGTTGGCCCGTCAAGGAAAGGAGAGGGGAAAGCTGGTACATACTCCAGTAATTGTATTCTAGTAATGGTAACTACACCATCTACAAGAATCATAACATGGGGTATTTCTCTCTAACCTTTGTCACTAGACCAAGCTGTCTGATCCTATAGAAACTCTGATTGATCTCTTCATTTGAGTCATCTTGATCTTCATCACTACTAGAGGTCATGTAGAGCACCAACAGCCACTCCACAAAGCTATCCTCAAAGACTGTCCTCTCTGGCTTGAATGTCAAAATCCACTGCTCATACTCCAGAGTTGAGTCGTACTTCCATTCTACATCAATCACTTTGACATCTTGTTTCTGGATATGTTTGAGACATGCCTTTATGAGAGCCTTGTTGGTCTTGGCCTTCAACTCCACAGAAGAATCTTGGATGAACTGGGCAAGCACATGGTCCTGATTTGTAGTAGGAGAGCCAGTACCAGTGAGCTCATGTTCTCGAGCTAAAGTAGAGTCTTCTGTTGATTGGTAGACAACTTGAGTCAAGGCCCTGAAGAGAGTTATGAACTGATCCTGGTATTGAAGAGTGTCTTCTCTGTCAACAAGATGTATTCCAAAGTAAAGCATGTTGAGAGCATGTGTAAGCCTAGAGTAGATCTTCAATGGACGGTGCTCAAAGATAGCAGGATAAGAAAGGGCATTGATGAGATGTTGAAGCACCTGTTCATTCACTAATGTAGAGTTAATCTCCAATAATGAGATTACAAGATCAGCAGAGTTCAAATACCTTGTGGAGTGTCATATTTCCGAATGTTGCATACATCAATGAATGTTGACTCTAACACTTGACCAAGCGCTTGTAGGATAGCCAGTGTGTCACCCAGTTGAGAGAGACAGCTGTTGATTACAGATGTTAATGACTCTAGGTCACTGTAGTATCTTGGTATATTGGCCAAGTTCCACATACTGACTAGAGTACCAATAATGCAGTGGTTTCTGCCTCCCTGATTTACGACAGATGGTAGTTTCAGGACAGTCCTTGGACTGTAGTTATTACTGGTAGTAGGCTCTGTTTCTTTCCGTATTGCAGTGATAGGACCTGATAGAAATATCATAGCCCAGAAACATAAGAGATCTCCATACTGATAGCTATTTTTCCAAGCATTCCATGGCCAAGAGGTCAGATCTCCTTGTACTGAGAAGAGCTCCAACGGGCATGTTTCTTGGGAGCTATGAAACACAGCATCTGCAATGATTTCAAAGTATTGCAGGCATAGTTCCCAACTCCAGTTGTGATCTTTAGCTCTGTTATTCATGTTCATAAAAAGCTCAAGGTAAGCTTGATATCTTTCCTCAGATCTCCCACAGCTTTTTGCAAGGGCCCATACTATGTCAGTACCATGCTGCTCTAGCATCTTCGTTCCAGATTGAGGAAACTGATGACGGCTGTTAGAGAACAGGAGGTAAAGTGCATGTGAATAGACACCTTGTGTCATCCACTGGTGATCCTCTGACTTGCTGAGCTGCACTTGAAGGTGATGACAGAGAATGTTGATGATGCCAGTGTATGCTGGTCGGGTCAACAATTCCAAGTCCACATAATACCAGGGTTTAGAGAGCAAGCCAGTGTTTTGTACACGTGGCTCAATCAAGTGATACAGAAACTTGACTATATCCTCCCACTTGGGCTCCTGAATTTGCTGGAGAGACTCAAAAATCACTGTGCCAATAAGTTCATCATTGGATTGGACACTGTCCACTTCAGCAAGTATTTGCAAGTCTGAGGTGTCCTTCATGACAAATTTTCTCTCATCATGCAGAGATATGTAGGCCCACAGAGAGCCACGGACTTTATTTGACCACCTTCCAAGCCAGTGATTTGAGGGAGCCTTATAGTACAACTGAGTGGCATGTCTCTGCAATGCTTTGACCACATGCATATGTACACTGAGATGTATTGATTTGAGCAAGGTGATTTTATATGGACATCGCGGGAAGAACAAGGGAAGCATAGTGACAGTGGTAAAGCAGAAAGCCCATCCAGCAACAAGTGGAAGAGTTGTATCCTTGACACTCTCATGCACTGCAGCGGTGAAGTAGCAAAGCCCTATGAAGAAAAGAGCAAGGGCAAGCTGCTGCAGGAGTGGGAGAACAGCAGCAATCTCAAACACTTTCCATGTTGCTAGACCAGGTGCTCGGTAGTGGCGAATGCGAAGACGTGCATGAGGAGAAGGATTATCGACAGCAAGGTACTCTCGAAGCCACTGCTTCACCAGTATGGCAAAGGAAGCAGTCATAAGACTGAAGATGAGTGAAGCAAACCAGAGCACATTGACTCGTATGTCATTGAGAGAAGGTTGGAAGGCAGGGGGAACAGCGGGGGCAAGAGCAATGGTAGGGTCTGAGGATGAGTTGTATGCATGGAGGTACATCTGTTGCATGACGACAAGAGACTGGACCGAATCAGCGGTGGTCTGCGCATTAGGATCGGGAAGGAGCCTCTGGTAGGATTCCACGAGGAAGGCGGTGAGCGCCGCAGAGAACAAACCAGCCTATGAGACAATTTGTAAGTAACACCGTAGCAAAGCAAGACAGCGGGTACTCACGAAAGTTAGCAAGGTATCAATATCCTCCTTGGTATTCTTGACCTTCTCCTCGTCGTACTCGCGCATATGCGCCGCCATGGCCGTCCATCCAGTCGGTTGGCCAGACAGAACGTAGCGCACGTTCGAGTCCGCATCAGTGTTCGCATCAGTGTCCGTGTCCTGGCCCTTCGACACTCTCGCGTGGTCATCCTTGGTCTGCGGCGAGCGCACCTCGGGCACATTGGCTGTGTCCTGCAGCAATGGCTCGCTAACGCCTTGCGGCAACGAACCGCCCTGCGATAAGGGTCTGCTCGACGGACCAGCCGTCTCGCATCCCCCAGGGTGGCTCGCTTTGTCGCGTAGAGAGGCAGTGTCCATGTGCACGGTGCCATGTTGCGTCGGCTCTGCAACAGGCTCTACCCCGGTCGGCACAGTCCCTGGTGGTGCACCTCCTGGTGACACACCTTCCATCGGCACTTCCGCTGTCGGCGCAGATCCTTGCAGCTCAGCTGCGGTCGGCTCTACAACAGTCGGCTCTGTAACGGTCAACCCATATGCAGTCGGCGCATCTGCAGTCGGCACATCCTCTGTCGGCTCAAGCCTAGTCGGCACATCTCCAGTCGGCTCTAGTGCATTCGGCTCGAGCACTGTCGGCACTCCTCCAGTCGGCTCAGGTCTAATCGGCTCAGGTCCATTCGGCTCAGTCATATCGGCTCAGAATCCAGGGAAAGAATCTTCTTCTGCGTAGGCGTTTCCGTCTGCGGCTAATAGATCCTTACTGAAAACGAACCATGATATCAGTTTCAACGCACGAAAGCAGATAGCAGTGGAGGGAAAGGTACGTACCGGTCGTTCTCGAGACGTGGGGGTAAAGGGAAAAGAGGCGGGGCGTGGACACGCAAGGGTTATATAGAGGACGCCTCGTGGGTGCATGACGTTTGGCAGGCAGATGGACGCTGGACAGCCTTCGAATTGAGCGGCGTCGGCGCTTCGCAGTGATGGATTGGCAGCTGTCATGGATGCTTGTACTTTGCTTTACGCGCCGTAATACGTTGTATCTTGTATAGGTATTGTGCCTCAGGATTACCAGGTGTTGTACGATGTCGACTGTGTCGCTCACATCCATCCCATCTTGACAGCAGGGCCTTGAGAACACAACGATGAATGGCACAATGCATGGGCATTCAGCTGTGGAGATCAGGAAGTGTCTGCACAGCGTCCTAGCGCCAGGTGTGTGATGCCTCAACGTTGCCTATGCACGTCAATGTGAAGATCTGGAGCGGCTATTTGGCAGGATATTAGATTGGCGTGCAAGGAATTGCGGAGCGCGATGCTCGCCGCGAAGACTAGAGTCGTTCTGGCGGTGGTGGTGACGGTGCTGTTCAATCTGAAGAGGCGTGAGAGATAGGTTCTTGCATCGCTTCATGAGCTTGAATCGTGTATCATTCATGAACGGACGTACGAGCACTCACCGAGGAATAGGAATCCCTGTCCGACGCCTTCAAGTAGAACGCTAGAGACACACGTTCAAGGTGTAATGCACGTCGTCGCAATCTAGAACGAACGTTGGAATATGCAACACCACAGGGTAAGTACGTCGAGAGAACATATCAAGATCAGCGAACATACCGTTTGGGCGACCGCACTGGGCACAGAATGGAGTCAACGTCGACATCACCACCCTATACCACGAACCGGTTGTTTGTCCTACGAGTGCATTGCAGTCTCGCGCATTTACCTGTAAACGTAGCTCATCTTCAAGCAGTGTTGATGATGTTGTTGACGCGAGGGTAGATGGATATGTTGGTCGCGGTGGGGCAATAGAGGTCGCAGAAGTCCATGCCGCAGCGAAACACGCCGCTCAAGATAAGTAGGGCCTATTCGAAGAGTGATACTATGCATGAGAGTCGATACAATACATCCCAAGAGTAAACGGCACGCACCGAGTGACCTTCTCTGCAACCTCTGAGCAGCCTTCTCCTCGCTTCCAATCCCTCGCTACACTGACGAGCTCGTTTGCATCCGTATATAGTGTACTGTGAGCAGTCGTGAAGTAGTTGACGCGTATTATAACGATAGCGAACAGCATAAATGTTTCAGGTCATTGGTGTGTACGGTCGAATAAGTAGACCACTCACCGAACGAAACCTGAAATGTAACCTGGCCATTTAACGTCGCGTTACGCTCATATTCCTGAACTGAAGAGCATCGTTGAATTGACTGCCATGCTGCCGAGGAGTTGTGTTGTGTGGAGGCGAGGTGAACGCGACGGTCAAGTTGGATTGAGACGACCCGGCGCCTCGCTCGACTGCTCTTCGTCCCTCCTCAGCTCTCCTCTCCCTCTCACATCAGTGCCCTCAATGCAGCCTCACGCCAACCGGTTAGTTGGAAGGACGTCCACTGATTCGACTCATTGGTTCTGGGCCACGCTCAAACGGCCACGTCGCGCCCTTGGACGACCGAACGACCTGAAGACGGTCAAACAGGCTATTACAGCCCAGTAACAACTTCAAAATACCCTCGAACCGTCTCCCCCTTTGCCTCAATCCCAAGCGACATACGTACTCGCTGTATGCACCTCCGTAGCACTCACAAGTCCGTCGAGCGTCGACGTCGTTGAAGACTGAGAGCGATATTGGAGAGTTCACGGCTTCTTGGTGCGTACCTCAGGCCTCACCCTCTGTCTGTATTGCGCATGCTAACGAACGTTCCCGTATACTATCAATCGTCTTATTCTCTGCATGTGAAGCTTTCAGTCATGTCCCATACATCCCCAATCGAAATCGGAGAACCGACGACATATCATAGTTGACACCAGCTGTCCCGTCACCCATCTAGCCCGCTCGACAATCCTCGATCGTGTGTACTTTCTCGTCCACCCTTCGAGCTGCTACCGCCGCGATCACTATGGCTCTGCCATCGACACACGGGCCTCACGGGAGACAAACGTCGCCAGCCTACCCGACCATCCATCGGTACAGGTCGGTTTTCAACGAAAATATCAACGACCCTACTACCGGCGGATCCGTGCAAAATCGACCTCCTCCTTCGTTGGCAACCTCGCCAAGCTGCCCCCTTCATCACGATAGTATCTACTCCGCTACAGATACCAACGGACGCATTGTAGCCCCTGCCTTAATGTGACCGCACCGTACGGGTTCCCGAACGTCGAACAATACACGTCCTGCTAACGCACGGCCGTGCGACCGGGGTCTCGAGTCACATCCTGCACGACCGTCGGGAAAGCTACGAATTGATCAACTAAAGCAGAACGAATTACACTACGCACCATTGCACCCTCACTCCAACGCCCTTCGTGCTCACGAACGCGTCCGGGGATGTCAACGTTGACCGAAATATGTGAAAGTACAATACACACCTAAATTCAAAACTTCACGCCTTAACCGTTCCGCCGCTCTTCGCGTCCTCGAAGAAGTTCGGGACGAATACGCGAAGATACTAATCCCTCGCACTCCCGTGAATATCTGAAGGATCGAATGACAGCGAGGGTGCGAGGCGACACATACAAGCTACGTTTCGACTCGCGCAAGTCGCATATACCTCATCAAACCACCTGTACAATCATTTGTCAGCTCTCTCAATGGCATATTGACGTTTTGCACACGTACTGGACTCGTTCCACTTCAGCGTAGCCGCGCCGTCATGAGAGGTGTTTCCTGAGTATTGTGGACATTTGGTGGTCGTCCGAAGTGTTCGAGGTGGGAATGTTGGTGCATGTATGTCTTGTACTGGGATTCGAAATGGGTGTCCTGAGTATCAGGTTCCCTCGTCCGTCGATCCAGCGGTCCGTTTGCCTATGCGTAGAATGCTTCGTTAGTGCTGCAGAGAAAAGACGGGACTCACGCACAACGCGGCAGGCCGACATCATCTGCCGATACTGTGGAATCGATGGCCTCTATGCGAGCCGTCTGACTTCTATAGGTGCGAACAGATGGTGCGGTGCTGCATGAAGTTGTGTTGCTCGGTTGGAAAGGGCAAGTGAGGGTGGGGCAACAGGTTGATCGAAGTTCTTCAAAGTTCAAACGCAGTTGGCAGCTTAGGAAATGCGACATAACAGGACAAACGCATACCGTCTCTGCATGGATTAGAAATAACAACCGAGGAGAAACCTAGCACGCACCGAGTCACTCACATCAATGGCAACCAGAACCAATGTGCTCACATTGTCGTTTCCCGCAGACAACCACTCGCTGACCCACTGCGCCGGCGAAGACAGGAGAGGAAAGAGCGGCGTCGAGAATCGCTAGAGGTTGCCGTCGACAGCCGCACGCTTATAGTTTCAGCCTTGAGATGTACTCGTACCCCAGCTGCAGAGCTATACAGAGAGAGTTATGAGTGTGGCGGTGGTTGGTGGTGGATGTCGAGGGACAAGATGGATGATGTAACGTGCCAGACCGGTCAAAAACGGACCGAGATCAACGGCGACTCAACCACTCTCTTCTCATCCCGCCGTTATCTTCCTCTTCCCGCTTCGTCCACACTGAGCATGACCTCCTCAGCTCGTGCTTCAAAGCTTCACCAATGACACCCTGCGCCTGAACGTTGAACGCGCAGTAAACTTGCGATTGCAAGTGTGGCCCGGTAGCAACCTCCGCGCGTCGATACCTATTCAACTCAATGTCCATTCGACGAGTCTATATGCATATGACTGTCGCGCAACTGTACCGAGAAGCAATGGAGACAGAGATGTCTGGGAGAGTAAAACGGTTTCTCCGTGAGTATCGTATCGTTTGCTTGCGGTACTTGTGCGTGCTGACGTTTGTTCATCAGTCATCCTCCCTGATATCCAAAAAGCACTCCTATCCTCTTTGACGTATCCTCAGTTGATTGTCAGTCAATCCACTGTACTTCTTGGGCGTGCGGTCAATCTGAAAACAATCAAACTCGCGACTGTGCCCCCACAGCTACCTCCATATGTACAATGAAGCGACGGAGGCTAGGACGTGCCCGGGAGAATAAAGTCAGTTCAACTTCTCGGTGAGTGCTGTACCGTTTGTCTATGGTACTTGTGCATACTAAAGATGAACTAACTTAGCTCTTTTGAACGTCGAGCTAGAGCTCTTACTCGACTCTTGTGGCGGTCACCATCTGGTCTCGTCTCAACTTCCCCGCGCCTTTCTGACGAGCAAGCAACTTGACGAGCGACAGCTAAACAACCTCAAGATACGCATCAATCACTGCAGCGCTGCTATTACTCTTTTTTAATCCCCACCCTCAAACCGCCATGTTCGCTACCGAACGTAGTAAAACATCGTTGCGCATGCTACCTATAATTCTCATACGACCAGGACCAACCATACCTGATCCAGTCCCAGCCATACGAGGTGTTCTCAGTCCCGCCTTGTTCATCGGTCCATACGAGCTTCACCTCTCTTATCTAAGTTACACAAACTGAGACAAACATCAACTGCGTTCCTGTCGCATGACCCGTTGGCTTCAATGCCGACGTATATGATTATGTGAGTCGGCCGCAACGCTCGACGCCTTATGTTAATCATTCTCACTCAATAATGTTGTTACTTGAACAATTCACAAGTGCCAACACTCAGGCATCTCGTCTGACTTCCTACGTACTAATAAATGTCTATGACCTTCATCACTCGACGACACCTCTCCCGAGATACTCGCCGTCAGCCTCTCCGTACGTTGCGATCATTCAACCACTTGCCATTGACTCAGTCTCCTTATTCTGGGGCTTGATGTTGCCAGTGTCGTCGCACGTATCGCCTGACACCTCGATGTCGTTTACCTGCATCCGGATGCGCCACCTTTCCACAAGAAAGGTCGTTTCCGGCCCTAGTGGGTCACCGAGCCACTCCTCCTTCGGCGCCAGGATGACGGAGGGAACCACCGCTTGAAGGTCTGCTGTTCGCAGATTCTTCATCCGAGACCGTACGATCAATGCTGTCGTCTCCCGGACGAATAAAGCTTGATGCAACGATGTCCGAAGAGGTTGCCGGTGGATCCAAGTTCAAAGAACTGGTAGAAGTCCCAGTGGACGGGTGACCTTCCGAGAGAACACCGGGGGGTCCTGATAATACGTCTCCAGCGTGTTGCGACTCTATCTCCACATCCACAATACTGGCGCGCACAGAAGGAGAGTGAGCTTCACTCTGTTTACTGTGAACACTCGGAGAGAAAGGCCTTTCCTGTTCTTGATTGTCTAATGCGCTCCTCACCGTCTCGGCGACGTCCAGGCGCCTTAATCTGAAAGACTGTGCCTCGTCCTTCGGTCTGAAGCCTCTGTCGGGATAATGGAAGGCATAATGCATCATCCCCAACGTCTCGACAAGGCGGTCATCGAACGCGGAGCATTCATCATTGAACTCCTGGCACCACTCTTCGTATGTGGGTATTGTCCAATTGTGGTACCCCCAGCTTAGATCATCCCGTCGGATGTGCTGTAGGCATGCATGAATGATCATGGCATCGGTTTCCGAAAGCGTATTTCGGCAAATGGTGGAAGTGCGTTTGGAGATCGACGGATTCGAAGAATCGGGTTCAGATATTCTGAGGCTTGAACGAGCGAGGCCCGCGAGAACGTGAAGAAGTGTTCGCCATTCCGGTAACTCGCTCGACGGTTCTTCAGAATACTTGGGAGCAAATTGGATGAATAAGCACAAGAGCTTTAGGGCGTGACTGGGTGACGCTAGACGAGTGTTGAAGGGGCTTTCGTGATCAGTCACCACGGAATCTGACTCATCGTGAGCTGGGCGCAGGCTGTTGAGAACATCAATAAGACCAAGTAGTGCCGGTTGTTGGAGGGAACGGTAATTTTTGGCTGAGTTCGAAAGTGTGGTCAGCAAGCTTGACATTACGGTGTCCCACACCATGTGAGAGATACTCACCCCATCTGCACTCGTAACACACATTCACGACAACCTGTGCACTTACCCGAGCGAGAGCTTGTATGGCAAGGGCAGCAGTCACAGCACTATCCCTGTGGGAAAGCCATTGAACAAGAGTGGACTGGAATCCTTGGGGGAAATAGTTATTTCCGGATATATTGGCAAGATACCATGTACAAGCCATAGCACCCTCGCATCGGGCAATGACTGCGACTTCCGCCGCTACGTCGTTTACCTCTATGCGATGATTTGATAATTCGTGAACAGACCTGCTAGGCGTGGCTCTAATAGGTCGTATAAGAGCATGACTTATGATTGCTGCCACACACTGTGCGACAGCCTGGTAAACCCCCTGCGAATGGGGTGACCGCTCCAAGAAAACATCCCATGGCCACCTTGATATATCATCGCTGAGGCTCAACCGATCGTCTGTTCGAAAGACGGATTTCAATAAGGTCGATGAAACGCAAAGATGATGAGAGGCTCAAATCAAGATTTTCTATCCTCCTTTCAAGGCATCCGAACAGTGAGGCAAGATCGGAACTGGCGCGCACAAGGTTTCTCCATTCATCTTCAATTGTGGGTGATTCGAAAAGTTTGTGTAACGCGGAAACGCCTGACTTTGGAAAGGGATAGCGGCTCTCCGAAAGGAGGATAACCCAGGTATGTTGGATAGCTATCTGAGCACTGTAGCCTTCTTCAACGCCAAGTCTGAGCTGCGCATAGCGGGAGATAATGTCGATGATGCCCGTGTACGCTGACTGACTCAAGGTCCTGAAGTGGAGGGGCGGGATAGTTGAGAAGTTCCTGGGATAGACGACAGAGTATCCGCGATGATTCAGCAGCTCATAAACAAAGGCGACAATATCGATCCAACGAGGGCCGTGTATTTGCTGAAGAGATTCGAGGATTGTGGTAGATAACAGCTCGTCGTTAAGTTGTATGACGTCAACGCTGGATAGGATTTTTATGTCTTGATCGTCCTGCATGATGATGTACTGTTCATCGTGCCGCGAGCGATATTTGCCTAGATAGAGGCGGAAACGATCGAGTAACTGCTTCGTCCGACGCTGCAGAAGGTCAGTGAAACCTTGATGATAGGAAGGCCGTCGTAGACGAGGGGTTATCCGGGGAAGAATCTGCTCCAAACCCCGTAAGATATACACATGAAGGGATTTGAGTAATGTCGTCTTGTAGGGACAGCGAGGTAGAAAGACGGGGAGCAAAGTGGCAACTGTAAAGCAGAAGGCCCATCCCGCGACAAGCGGCAGAGTTGTGTGCCCGACACTCTTGTGCACCGAGGCGGTGAAATAACAGAGGCCGATGAAGAATAATGCCAGCGCAAGCTGTTGCAGGAGCGGGAGGAGGGCTGCGATCTCAAAGACCTTCCACCTTAATAATTCAGGGTAACGATGGTGACGAATGCGTAACCGGGCTTGAGGAGAAGGATACTCGACCGCGAGGTATTCACGTAGCCATTGCTTGACGAGTATTGCGAAGGACGCAGTCATGAGACTGAAGGTGAGCGAGGCGAACCAGAGCACGTTGACCCGAATATCGTTCGCTGACGGTTCGAAAGTCGGAGGTACAGCTCCAGAAATAGAGATATTTAGTGGTTGGTTGGAGGGGTTCGCCAACTGCAGCGATATTTGCTGCATGACAGCGAGGGATTGTTGAGAGGTGGATGCGAGTTGTGAGGTTGGATCCGGAAGGAGAGCCTGATATGACTCCACGAGGAATGCGGTGAGTGCAGCGGAGAACAGACCGGCCTACAAAACATACTGTGACGTCGACTGAGAGAACGGTGAATAAAAGCAGAAATAACGTACAAATGTCAGAAGGGTGTCAATATCTTCCTTCGTAAATCTAACCTTGTCCTCGTCATACTCTCGCATGTTTTGGGCCATAGCAGCCCACCCAGTTGGCTGACCTGAGAGCACATAACGTGTTGCTGTCTTTGACTCTGCATCAGGCGAGTCCACCTTGTCAGGTAAGACGTGCTGTTCCATAACCGTTAGTACTGTCGTAGTGCAATCAACGAGGCTAATCTGGTTCTTAGGATAGACGGCACAGAGTTGTTGTAGGTGAAACAAGTTCTGAAATAGTGACCTGAAGCCTGAGTAGTAGTTAGTTCGATGAAGACCAGGCGGTACTGTACTGTGGTGGCGCACGGGTGGCGCAGCTTGAAGCTTACGTAATGCCTAAGTTGGTAGTCGCCCGAGCGCATGAGCCTGAGGTGAGTAGCCAAGTTGGCAACTCGGGCTGTGATGTGATGTAGGGTTAGTGGATCAGAGCGAACTTGCAGCGATTAGTGCACGCTTTCAATGCGACATGTATGAGCTCATTCCGAGAATGTGAAGTAAATTTATTCAGTGTTTGTTTTAATCCTGTGTCAATTTGGTGCTCAGCGAATCTCGCCCGCCTTTCCTGCTATTGTATTGTCAACCGATGCGAAAACATCAGATGCATTTGCGAGAGAAGAGAATAGTCCGTAGCAGTCGTTTGTATCCAGAGTAGCATCTACGGAGGTGGTGACTTCAGAATTAATTGGAATGGGAGAGTCAAGTTTCGCCTCGTTCCAGGGTTTCCCGTTATCCATGAGACGCAGGAAGTCCTGGACTTTGTCCAACGTACCCAGCTTCTTCAGCCGAAAGAGTGGTTCGATAGCTTCACGACGTGTGTCCGAAGGCTGCGACGCGAGGTATACGACCCCGAGCATTTCCACGCTGTCGTCGGTAAACAAGGCCTCCGTCTTCTTGAACTTGGCAAGCCAATCTTCATATGTATCCTTTCTTCCCTTGAGGCGAGGGAAGGCGGTCTTCAAATCGCGCGTTTGTATCCGTTTCAAGCAAGCTAGGGCCAGCTGCGGTAGCGCCTCTTCCTGAGACAGCCGAGCGAATCTACAAAGCTCAATGAGAGGCCTCTTTACGGTATCTGGGGCGTCGGCGGGTCCCCTGTCTTTAGGTGGGAGATCTGTAGAGTTTCGAATGCGCGTGGACCCCATCGTGTGATATACAAAATTAGTGAGTGAGGCAAAGAGCTTCCGCCACTTGTCGAAGTGCCG
Organism: Irpex lacteus; assembly: GCA_001986395.2. Taxonomy (NCBI): domain Eukaryota; kingdom Fungi; phylum Basidiomycota; class Agaricomycetes; order Polyporales; family Irpicaceae; genus Irpex; species Irpex lacteus. The sequence continues at coordinate 267,086 of MQVO02000032.1, read as the reverse complement.
CGATACACTGGGTGCCCGCACCAGATGGATGGCGAGACACATGATTTTGAGAGCGTGAATGGTCGTAATGGGCGGATATAATGAATTGGGTGCTTCTGCTGGTCTTTCATCCATGTCAGTCATGAGGTCGTCGACCACGTCGCCGAAATTCTTCATCATCTCGTCTGTGACTGTGAATCATGTTGAGTGAGGTGACGCGAAATATCAGGGGAAAGAAATCTTCTACGTACTTTTCAGCGCATAGTTCTCCGTAGCTAGTTCATCCCAGACACCACTGATCGCGCTCATCGGAGTGTGACAAAGCGCAGTCAAAAGTGCTGTCGTGCTGTCCTTCCGTGAAAGGCAATCACCAATGGCACTTCGGAAAGACGACAGGTAATAATGCTCTTTGAACAGGTTGGCGAAGTACCACATACAACCAAGAGCACCGATGAGCCTATCAGACGCGACACCAGTGGTAGACAGCGCGACCATCCCATCTTCAACTTCAAAGTCGGGCAGTGCAGTGTGCTTGGTCAAGTCTTGATCGACGCTATTCAGATGCTGAGAACTACGCAAGTCTCTGCGGATGACATCGGCGATGAACTTTGTCGCCTCGTGACAGACTTTCGGAGACCATATATCAGCCTCCCATGGCCACTTCGAGACGTCTCCCTGAAGCTTGAACGGCCCAGCTGGTATTGGATCTTCCGAATCTGAGTCCTCACGATAGTAGTCGAACACGGCATTGATCAACGTCTCCAAGCAATGCAACGAATAGTCCATACTCCACCCGAGGTCGTCCGCTCTTTGTTTGATACCCTCAAGGAGTAAGCTCAAGCGAGGAGTTGATTTCTTGGGCTTCAGGCAGCCACGGACGAGCACTCGTATGAGCTCGGTGCGATGGGGCTGCAGGATAGCAGCGAACACCCGAACACCAGATCTTGGCAAGGGATGGCGACTAGGGGAAAAGAAGATGTAGAGCGCATGCATCGATGAGTCAGAAGCTTCCCACCGCGAGACGGTAGACGTTTGCTGGCCAGGTTTCAAGAGGTGCATGCTGGCGTAGTAGGATAGAATATCAATGACGCCGACATAGGCTGAGCGACTTAACGGGCGCAAGTTTAACGGGCGTGGGGATCCAGACAGAGGGACCTTCCCTTGTAGCCGATGATCCAGCACTTTCAGCACAAAGTCGACGATATCGACCCACCGCGGCTGGTGGATCTGCTGCAACGACTCGAAGATTGTCGTCCCGAGAAGCTCGTCGTTCGACTGCAAGATATCCACGTTAGAGAGTATATGCAGGTCCGCCTTGTCCTTGGTGATGATCTCGCTCTCGTCATGAGCTAAACGATGTTTATACAGAGACCAAGAAAAATCATGCAGCCATTGTAGTTTGCCTGCCTTGCGAAGATATTGTAGAAGCCGCCAGTCGTATAACCAGTCCGCGACGGCCTCGATCGCGCGTAGAATGTGTAGGGACTTGAGAAGAGTCGTCTTGTACGGACAGCGAGGGAAGAACACTGGTAGAACAGTGACGACCAACAGACAAAATCCCCAAGCGGCTACCAATGGCAGACTGGTATTACCAACGCTTTCATGCACGGATGCGGTGAAGTAGCACAAGCCAATGAAGAACAGAGCGAGTGAGAGTTGCTGAAGAAGGGGGAGAACAGCGGCGATCTCAAAGACTTGCCACTGGATGAGTCCTGGCTCGCGGTAATGACGGATCCGGAGCCGCGCGTATGGGGATGGATATGTGACGGCAAGGTACTCTCGTAACCATTGCTTGACAAGTATGCCGAAGGACGCAGTAATGAGACTGAAGATGAGTGACGCGAACCAGAGAACGTTCACTCGGATATCGTTTGGGGATGGACGGAAAGGTGGCGGAGTCGGCGTAGATAGTATGGAAGCTGGAGGCTGATAGGTCGCGTTGGAGAGTTGTCGAGATACTTGCTGCATTACTGCGAGCGTTTGCGAGGATATTGTGAGCATTTGAGAGGCTGTATCTGGGAGAAGGTTTTGATACGATTCAACGAGGAAGGCGGTGAGAACTGCTGAGAACAGACCCGCCTGTGAATAGCCTGAGTAAGCCAACGAGGACGAGAGAAAAACTGAAGATGGAAGCATGCAGAGAGGGATGCAGAGAGAGATGCAGAGAGGAGTGGAAAGTATAGAGGCATAACAAACGAAGTCACTCACGAAAACGAGCAGAGTGTCGATATCTTCCTTCGTATCCTTCACCTTCTCCTCGTCAAACTCCCTCACTTTAGCCGCCATGGCCGTCCACCCCGTAGGCTCCCCCGAGAGCACGTATCGAACCTCCGCATCGCGGGCCTCTGGAACACGACTATCAGGGTATGGTAGCTCATGCTCCTTGTGTGAGTTCTGGCCGGTGGTGTCTTCATCCTGGGAGAGGGATCTGTTCATTGGGCCGGACGAAGGCCAAGGTGGATATCTGATAGTATGATCTAGCGTTATGTGTCGGTAAGCAGTAAGGACGAGATGCGACTTGCGACAGTAGATGAGCGTACGGTGCAGGAAAGAAGCACGATACGAGTCGCCGTTGCGAGTGTTATACTTGTCCGGACTGTGAAGAAGGTTAGATGTGAGGTTGATGGTAACAGGGCAGTGCAGGGGCACTGAGTACCGATGATGGAGGGACTTAGGGACTCGGCATCATTGTTGCAGATGCGTGCGTGCAATTCATTTACTGCGCCCGTCTTTGTGTTCTTACTCCTGTATTGACCGTATATCGAGCATTATATAAAGAGTATGATACGCTGTCACTAAAAGTACTAGTAGTGTATTAGTTCCACTACAGCGCAAAAATAGGACTGCAACGCACCTTCTATGCACAACCTCATCCCTTTGACCAGTCTCAGTCATGTCTCAACAACCCGCCCATCTCAATCTCATCTCCCTCTTCCCCAGCCCCGCCCCCGTTTCCACTTCCCACAGAAACCTTCAGCCCCTCCTCCATCTCCCTCTTCACGCACACCTGCTCCGCAACAATGACGGTTCCCGCAGCACCTATTGCCATCACGACCCAAAAGAATATAGACGAGGGGAGGGCGGAGGAGTAGTAGGTTGTGAGCACGAGGTGGTTGAAGAGGAGTGTGAGGGTGAAGTCAAGGATTAGGCGTGGACGGCGGATTAGGTGGTATAGATATGTTATGCTGTGTGTGAGCGAGCGGAAAAGGCGGCGGGAGGTTAGAAGGTGTGTGTAGTATGAGAACTTGGCGAATAGGAAGAACGCACTCTGCACCGCAAGTCGCAAGCCAACAAATAGCGATGATCCATCCCCTCCTGGGGTCCATCTGTCCACTCCATGTTCCTCCTCCTGCACTTCCTTGCTGGCTACTGCTACCACTGCCATTATTATCCCCACTAAGGACTTGATGTCCGCCGCTCCAGACGGAATGGAGGCTTTTCCATGTGTCGGCGAGTGACGCTCCTGTGGTGGGTTTACCGGCCATTTGTCGCCAATCCATTATCATGCCTATGTGTGAGAGTGGGATAGAGTAAATTAAAGTCGAGTGTAATAGGTGGGAGTAAAGTAGAGTGTAGAGGAGGGAGAGTGAGTACGGACGTAAACCTAACATGCGGCATTGGCATACCGACATTCGCAGCCCCGCCTTCATATTCCAACGCGCCTGGGTTTGCAAAAAGAGATAGGAGAGGAGATACGAGAAGAGCAAGGGTGAGGTAGTGTAGGGCTTGAAGGGATATTATCTACGAGTGCGAGCCGTTGAGTAGCGAATGTAGGCGTGAAGGTTGGAGACGTACTTGAGCAATGATTAGCACAGGGTCCCATCCAGTATTGCTGATGTTGGAGGCTTGTTTTCGCCATGAAGAGGAGGACATGAATTTACAGTAAGTCGGTAGTTGGCTCGGAGAAGCCTGGCAGTCAAGACACTTAATGCGGTAGGGGTACTAGGACCCCGGACCACTCCCGCGCGCTTGTACGCTAACGACAAACACTTCGATAAATAATTCAGTACATAGTACTAATATAAATAACATCTATGAGAACTTCGTGCAACTGCGTAATCATAAATTTCGTAGTTAGTACCACGCTTGCTCATCCGAGTGCCAGTGGACAAGTATCATCATCGCTCAGACTGTCGGTGAATAGAAAGCGCATTCTGGACCTTATTCATCATGCCAAGACTCCTGACCCTGTAACATCTTGCGTCGATATCGAAGTCTCTGGCAACATCCAAGTCAAGAGTGCGGGATGCAATGACTATCATCACAAGGCATTCTACAAAGCCGTTTTCGTACACCGCGTCCTCGGGATGAGACCTCATGAGCCATTCCTCGTACTCCGGGACAGTGCCGTCTAACCAACAAGTCCAGTCAGGGCAATATAGCTTCAGGTCTTTCCATTGAATATGAGCAAGGGAAGCTTCGGCTAGGGCAGTGCATGCCTTCAAGCCGGCAGGCGATGAACGAATGAAGTCGATGAGGTGCGTTATGTCGTTTGTCCCAGTATGTCTCGTATCAGCAATGTCATACATTCCGTAGGACTCAAGTGCAAGCGTATAGGAGAGTGGTAGTCCAAGAGTAGCCGGTAAGTTGTAGATGAGCAGGCGAGTGAACGTCTGGAAAAGTGTCTTGTACCAGTTCGTATACTGCGTTGTTGTCGTAGGCTCTACCAGATGAACGCCAAAGCAAATGATCTTCAGGGCATGGTTTAGTGTAAGCTGTGGTACTGCGTGCCGATGCTCCGATGAAGGACTGGAGGTAACGGTCAGATCCTGGATGGCGTCAAGGATATTTTGTTGCATCTGTCTGGGGACTGATTTCGCGTTAGGAGCGTTATGCAAGATGCATGGAAGTGAATGAAACCTACCACCTGGAGTGCCATAGCGCCTGAATTCAGCACACAAGCTGATAACTGCTGACTCTGGTGTCCCGTTGAGCGACCTCAACAGAGCAACCGTGCTCATCCGGTGCAAAAGGCAGTCATGGATAGTCGACTGGAATGGCCCTATCGACCAGTCCATGCTTGCTTTGTAGGCGAGATACCATACACAGGTGACAGCACCGGCGAACCGATAATCGAGCATGGCAGGGTTTGTTGTTTCCGTGGCGTCGCATGGTAAGGTTTGGCAGATAGTTGACTGAGTATCGAGGGTAATATGGTCCGTGGATAGCGATGTGAGTCGGTGCACTGCTCTTGAGATAACGCCAGCCATGAATACCCCGGCTTCGCATGCAACGTCGTCCGTCCAGATGTCATCGCTGAACCAGAGGTCTACGTCTCCGCAGGCTTCAAGCGTAAAGATTCGGATGAAGGTCCTAGAGTCATACCGCGGGATATTATCCACTTCAAACTTTCCAGAAGCTGCATTTACAATGACTTCGAAGTCCCGAAGAGACGAGTCTGGAGTCGAAGACGGACCGTCCATCGCTCTGCGGGTTAGACATCTGAAAAGCGACCATAGCGAAGACACGCGTTCCCCTGACTTCACACAGGCAGTGGTGATGATACGTATAATGTCACTGCCATGGAGAGCCAGCACGTTGGCGCCAGATGCGGGGAGGGGGAACCGACTGCTGGAGAACAGTAGGAATAACGCATGGGGAGTTAGACGAGAATCTTGCCACTCCGAGCCACCGTGACTGAATTGAAGCGTGAGGTAATGGGAGAGAATATTGATAACGCCGTTATACGCAGGTCGCGTTAATGGCTGCAAATCCGTGGGAGACGGCGTATCAAACTGCAAAGCGCCGCGTTGCAGACGCGACTCGAGTATGCGGAAGACAAGCTTGAGTACTTTCTCCCATCTAGGCTCGTGGATCTGCTGTATTGACTCGAAGATTGTGGTACCAATAAGTTCGTCATTGGACTGGGCAACGTCGACCTCGGCTAGAATGTCCAGATCGGCGCCATCTTCAGCGACCGCTATACCTTCGGTGTGCCTGTCTCGATAGTCCGATAGGGACTGGTAGATCGTCCAGAGCCATTTCAACCGATCCTTGTTACGAAGCGGGCGCAGAAAACTCCACAAGTACATCCTGCCTGTTACCCTCCACATCATATGTACAAGATGTACATGGAGAGACACGAATAGTGTAGATTTGTATGGGCACCTCGGGAAGAATAGAGGGAGGATGGTGACCGTGCATATAAAAAAGGCCCAGCCGACTACCAGTGATAAGCTTGTGCGCCCGACGGTTTTGTGAACGGAAGCTGAAAAATAACAAAGCCCGACGAAGAATAGTGCCAAAGAGAGCTGCTGTAAGAACGGAAGGACGGCCGCAATTTCGAACACTTTCCACCTGCGTAATTCCGGTTCGCGGTAGTGGCGGATGCGGAGACGCGCTCGAGGGGATGGGTTATGTAGGGAAAGGTACTCTCGTAACCATTGTTTGACGAGTATCCCTATTGAAGCGGTTGTGAGGCTAAGGATGAGCGAAGCGAACCATAGAGCATTGACACAGATGTCTGTATTGGAGGGCTGGAAGGCCTGTGGCGGCGTGTTGGCTATCAATGGGTGGTAGGTGGAATTGGCTATTTGCAGGGATATCTGTTTCATTACTGCCAATGTTTGTGAGGCAGAATCGGGTGAGAGTCGTTTGTAAGACTCAATAACGAAGGCAGTGAGTACCGCGGAGAATAAGCCTGCCTGTGCAAATGCTTCTCAGAAGGACGACGGCGAGAAAACCAGTCAGTTACGTACGAATACGAGTACAGTGTCTATATCCTCTTTAGCATCCTTAACTTTCCCTTCGTCTGTTTCCTTGACCATAGAATACAAGGCTGCCCACCCAACGTGTTTCCCTACAAGGACGTAGCGTACATTCACATCCTGATTCTGCAGCTGGCCTCGGTCGGCTAGTCCACTGGGATATTCTATTGGTTCCCTATACGCCATTCTATGCCATCCAGTAAGTTCGTTTGTCAAAGATGCCTATTCGAAGCAAGATATGAACCTTTGTAAAGAGCACTCAAAGATGATCCAGCACTCCTCACTGGGAAGTGGTAGCTGGAGCAGAGCAGGGAGAAACAGGGACAACAGCAATTTTGCGTCTTGTATGTATGTGCCACATACATAAAGAGTGCAGTAAAAAATATCGGTCTGTCATTAATCAACGATACCAAAGTGTCTCAAATAAGATCCTGCGCACCTGATGATACAGCCTTACACTTGAATGACAGATGCTCGACCACGCCGCACAGCTCTTATTTTAACAGACTTTTTCATATGCAGTCGTTGCAATGCGACCTACGTATAGCATCAGCATTAGAAGAGAAATAGAAATAAACATAGGAAGGAAGATTAGCTCAGAACACTGCTTCCTAGCGTTGATAAAATCACTCACGTTATAATACAGCCTGAGTGTCAGTTTCGCCGGTCAATTGAGCGACGAGATCGCACTCGATTCAAGGAAATAGTCTCGAGTTGTTGCGTGATCCGACGTGTCCAACAAAACGTGATCGAAGTTCTCCCTCTGTACTGATTAATAGGCTATTGAGACATGACGATGATAGTCTTGCTTTTGTTCCTGAGCAACGCCGATGGTCTTGCTATCGCCATGTGGGCCACACCGATAAACTCAGCCCCGCTCAAAGCTTTCTGAGCTCCATATAGAAGATGTACAGCTCTGCGTAGGTGTTCCGAATAGAGACGCTGGCTCACAGCTAAAAAGCTATGCTTTATCGTGCATCAGCGACGTTTCTGGAGAACATGTTGCTGTCGACATATTACTTAATAAATCACTTGAAAGATGTCTATTTCCCAGACTCACCGGTCACCCGTCATCTCAGTCACAGCATCAGCGGGACCTGCGGGATTACGAGAGGAGGCCAGGGTTAGCTACTGATAATAAGAATGTAAAAATCATGTAGAAGGTAACTTACCTGGTCGGCACTCTGATTGCTCTATTGCAACATATCAATCTGTTTGAAAGCCCGCGCTTTGTTATGGTATCTATCGTGGTCAGCCTATTGCGTAAGTAGCATGTCAGTGCAATATCAGTAGTCACCCGTAGTTCATCAAAACGTCTTCTCAAAGGTGCACGATCCGTCATGGAGGAAGTGGTATAAAACTTTGACTCCATGTCCATGGTAATGTACAGACAGTTCCAAGCACTACTTCTTCATTTCCTTCAGTTTTCGCCACGCCCAAGCTTGTCCAGCGAGCGGGCACCTTGCTCGAACCACTCTTCTCTCGATATCCAGAACTCTTCGCGGTTCTTCATGATATCGGCAAGGACAGCACCACCGAGGAAAACCATGTGTTTCCTGCGGGGAGGATCCTCGATACGGATCTTGAATTTCTATGGTGTGAAGTGAGTATCCAGGTATCAACGTCGTGCTCGGAATCAATGGGAGTGACGTACGTTGAGCCGTGAAGGGTCGCTGTTCAGCACACGAGTGAGGTAGAGCTGCTTCATCTCCTTCTCCAATCGACTGGGAAGGCCAGGGTACATGCTAGACCCGCCGGACAGGACGATATGCTTGTACAACTCGCCTCTGATGTCGACAGCGGCGGCTTGGATAGTTTGGAACAGCATTTCTACACGAACACGTGTTAGTGCGGAGTCCAGCCTACAATTATAATTTAGGCACATACCTGCCACGCCGGGTTGTTCAACGTCCACCAAGTGTGGTTGGAACATGCACTCAGGAGCTTCGAATCGTTCAGAGCCGATCTTGACTGTACGACCATCGGGAAGCTACATTCAATATCGTTTCAGTTACTCCAGCATATTAATGAAGGAGAGCTACTCACCGTGTAACTCTCAACCAACACTGTAGTCTCTTCTGATAGCCGTGTATCTTGGTCAAGATCGTAGCTATTCACCAGCACAAATGAGTGGCAGCCGTATTATTCTCAGAGAGCCCACGCACCTCACATAGCAAAGCTTCTCCTTGATCTCCCGTACGGTTTCGAAATCGGCTGTTCTGTTGAACGCATATCCTCGCATGAGGAGGAGCTTGATGAGATACCGGGTGACATCGCGTCCAGCAATATCCAGTCGTCTCGTCAGGTGGGGAAGAGCGAAGCCATCGTATACAGGGACGATATGAGTGACACCGTCTCCAGAGTCAACGACCACACCAGTCGTCAAACCTGGATTCAAGCGATCGCAGAGCCAATGTATTTCGAGCCGTTAGCGATATCCGTGGAAACCACGACGATACCACGCACCTTGCGCATACAGCGTCAACACGGCCTGAATAGCGACATACACTCCCTGGAACCCATACTCCTCAAACATCACCTGCGCCATCCTCTCCCTATTCACCTTCGGGTTCATCGGCGGTTCCGTCAACAGCACCTTCCTCCCCTGCGTGTTCACCCTCAGCTTCTCATCAAACGTATAATCCCACAGATGCTTCATGTCTTCCCAGTTGCGGATAATACCGTGCTCCATGGGCTGCGTCACTTGCAGGTAGTTGCGGTTCTCCGCAGCCTCGTCGCCGACCATGATGTCCTTGATTATGGACGTGCCTACACGCTCTTCGGCACGTAGTATGGGTCTTCCAACGATGGATGGGAATACTGTCTTATTATTCAGTATGCGCCTTGCTATGTATGTTAGTTCGTGACGTACCATGCTCGGGGAAGTTAGAGCCTGCATAGCCTACTTTCACGAACTGGACGGATACTCGATCAGTCTCTGCCTACTTTTAGTGATAGCCAGTGATCTATGACTTACACCAGTACCATTGTCCACAACCAAAGGAATAGATGGATCCATGGCCAGCGCAAAGAAGGGTAGAACGAGAGTATGAGTACGATGTAAGTGCAGTCGACCGCGGTCAGCGCGTTCAAGGCGATAACCCACTGCCGCGTTTGGCAATCGCGATCAAAACGTGAGATCGGCGCTGACAGATGTGGCCAGCATCGCAGCTTCAAGACACCAGACGACTGCTATTATCTACTTAAATAACTACACAGAAATTGTCTCATATTTTATTCAGCTTTCGCGACACCCGACTCTACCACCCACGCTGGCGTGGTCCTTTTCCCCACTTCTCAACCAAGAAACCCAACAAATACTCATAAACCTCCCTATTCGCACCACGACGATATATCGAGTGGTCACTATCACTCATCATTAGCACCTTCCTCTCACACAAGACATTTAAAGCCCAGAGTACACACCTATCCGTGAACATCCTAAATCGGAAGTCCCTAACCTGCTCCCTCGTGAGCATATCCAACAGATGCGCCGAGTTCGCGTAGTGCACGTTATCATCCGCACTCCCGTGAGCAAACAAGAAGTCGATGTTGTGGAACCCTGTGACGTTTGAGATCGACGCTGTCACGTATCCTTCTGGGTTGACGTCCGGTACGTCCATGTATCGTTCGGTATAAATGGAGTCTGTAGATATCGGAGTAAGTACTTTGATTATGCTCGTGAACCAAGTGCGACGTACCGTATAATCTCCAGCTTGTAACAGGCTAAATAGAGCACATCAGTCAGTTGCGGCCAACTATTGAAGATCGGAAGTAATGACACTCACAGCAACAGCCATAGCCAAGGTATGCACCCCAGCGTTCGCCTCTGCAACCTTGCAGCTCATGAAACCTCCATACGACTATCAAAGACCAACACGATGAGCTTCATACACCATATGAAGAGAGCAATCCTCCACTCACCCAACCCCAGATTCCAATCCTCTTGTCATCCACATAATCCTTCGCCGCCCAGATCCTACGCACCACATCATCAGCTTTATTATCCTCTAGTCACAAAAGAACCAGTAACTCACTTGGCCGCATTAATCTGATCAATCGTCTCATAATACCCCAACTGATCCTTAACCGGGTTCCTCAACTTCCGTCCCTTCCACCCCGTCCCACGTCCGTCCACGGTGACGACGACGTACTTGTGTGTGGCAGCGAGGTAGTGGTGGAAGTTGACGCTGTACTTCACGTCGACTTGTTGGGAGAAGGGGCCGCCGTATCTGTATGTACATTCGAGTCAGTTGGATCAACGAGGTGAGGCAAGAGGAAGGTGAGAAGTGAGAGAGGAGAAACGGGAGATGGGAGAAGAGGGGACGTACACTTGGAACAGCACAGGGTACTTCGTCTTCCCCGAGTCGTCCATCCTCGGCGGACGGATCTCCCTCACGTTCAGCTCTACCATACCAACACATCAAAATCGATCAATTCCAACCGTCACTTCGGAAAGAAGGAAGGCCAAATACGCACCGTATCCGTCACTCTCGATCGTCGAATACGTAACCACAGGTAGCTCGTATTGCAACAACGTCCTATTCAACGCCTCGTTCTCCGTGAACGGCCTCACAAACCCTACCACCCCCACCCGAATGATCAGCACACATACTCTCTCCAACACCATCAAACCGTCCTCTAACGCGAAGAAGCACTCACCATCATCACCCGTCCCCTGAATCTTCTGCCACGGCGCCCCAGGCCCCCCATACGTCAACAAATAGAATCCGCCCCTCGGCGAGAAACTAGCGTCAAAGTACCCCGGCGTCGACAGATCCGTGAGTGGTTTCGGTTCGACTTTGCCTGCGTCAGATGCAGAGAGGTCGGCTGAGGTGGTGGGGAGGGGGATGGAGAAGAGGTGGCGTTGGGTTGAGTGGGGGTTTGCTGCGCGGAAGTATCTGCAAGAAAGGACGTAGAGCAAGGTAAGAGGGTAATGAAGGAGCGGGAGAGAGAGGAGAAAGAGGGTACGTACACGACTTTGCGCACTGGATCCACCGCCAACGTGTCGTCCGTGACTTCCCAGCTCCCACTAGTTAGGAAGTGCGGTGTGCCCTCCGACGCGGGGCTGAACAGCGCGATGTGGTTGTACCCGTCTGCGTTTGGTACGATGTCGAGGTAAGCTGGGAAACCGCCTGGGGTGAGGGACTGTGGGAGGGGAGTGATACTTTGCGACTACACACAAGATTGATACATCAGTGAGTGAGACGAACACAGTTTACCAATTAGGAGAAGAAGACGCACCGAATCAATCCACCCATCATCCCCCTGCTCTCCATGCTTCCCGAGTCTCCTCGTCGTCCTCCCAAAGTTCACAACCCCCTGTTCCAGATCGAACAGGACGATACTCCCATTATTTCCCGCCCTATTCACCTCCTTCAACAACACACTCCCATTCGCCACCCACGCAACCTCCGCAATCACACTATCATTCACCGGCAACCGGCCCTCCCACGTCAGCTCCAACGTCGCCTCTCCCACCGCCTCCTGCCCCGTCTCTGCGTCTGCAGCATCCACAGCCTCATAATACCGATCCAACTCAAACACATGCACAGAAACCAACGGATTACTATACCCCGGCTTCGGATACTTCATACTCACGGCCCCAGGGTACGGCACCACCTCATACGAGTTCTCCGTCGGATTATACACCGGGAACGTAAACTCGTCCACCTGCGTCTCGTCAAAGCTCAAATACGCCACCTTCGCGCTATCGGGGCTCCACCAGAGCGCGTAGTCCGCGCTGAAGACCTCCTCTTCGTATACCCAGTCGGGCACGCCGTTGAAGAGGGAGGTGTTGCCGGTGGAGGTGACGCGGATGGGTGGGGTACGTCGGGAGAGGGAGGAGGGGGAGGGGAGGATGTAGAGGTCGTTGTGCGTTACGTAGGCGATGGATTGGCCGGTGGGGGACCATTTTGCGTAGGCTACTACGGGTGGGTGGGTTGGGGGGATGAGGGGCACGGTGGTGTGGGTTGAGAGGTCGTGGATGTAGTAGTTGCCGAAGCTTGAGTGACGCCATTGCTGGGGTGGGTGTTAGAGATGTGGTTAGTTGTAGAGGAGGTGTGCGTACTTTGAGGTGGTCGGCTTTGATTAGGAGGTATTTCATGTCGGATGAGAGGTCCCAGCTGGAGAACCCGATGGGTACACCGTTGTCCTGGTACATATTAGCTTGAGCGAGTAGAGAAACACTTGAAAGATATACTTACGTCGCGGACGTCGGTCAGAGCAACCAAATCCGTCGTGTTGTCCGACTTCAAGTCAACAAGTTTAATACGTCCGCCTTCATTCGTCGCATACACACCGTCTCCAGCTACACACACAACCATAACACACATCATGTCAGATCACACACACACACACACACCCAATAAACCAACCAGCACGCACCTTCAGGAACCCACCGCACACTCCCACTAACAGGCGAGAACGTCCCATTGAACACATGGTCCATCGTCAAATGCTGACTCCCGTGCACCTGGTACGACGTCCCCCTATACGAGAACGCCGCAAATATGCCAATGAGGACGGCCGTAGTCACCAGCGCGAGCAGGCTGAACACCAGGCATCGCAGCGACGAGGGCCGTCGGTGGTTCTACAATATACACCCATACTCTCAGTAACTTGAACTTGCGCCCGCCTCTCGGTTCCGTCAACGCACCTTGCCACCAACGACAAGCTCCCCGTCCTCCTCCAACGCAGCCCCATCCCGCTCACCCTCCCCTCCTTTTCCTTTCTCAATAAACGCACTATCTTCCTCGTCGTCCGAGCTGGGCGGGTCGAACTCCCCCTCTCCGTAGTACATCGCCGGGCGCGGCTGCTGCGGTGGGTAGTGCTCGACATCGTCTCCGCCGTCGTGGGGCAGAGGCTGGTACTCTGGTGGTGCCGGCATCGTCGTCGGTCAGTGACAAGCAGCCTCCGAGGACTGGTTTATCGTCGTCGTCGTCTGTCACGATGCTGAGAGCCTCAGCCTGCGACCTGAAACATAGACACAAGTCGCAATCATGGCAGCCGGGCCGCCTCCTTCCGGCCGAGAATTCAAAGATAAGAGTCGAGAAATCTATTGGGTGAGTGGGTAAATAGACTACGTGACATGGGGTGTATAGAGATCCTAAGTAATTTTAATGCAAAGGGGGGAGGTACATTAGACGAGCGTAGACTAGGGTATTATAGCATTTTACAATGGTGCGGGGTGTAGCAATGTCCCGGATAGCATAGCAGCACGACGAGAGGCCAGATAGAGCAATACTAGTTGTAAGGTGAAAGCTCTACCAGCGCAGGACGGCCTCGTAGATGAAGAACATCACGGCGGCGTTGGGGATCACACGCATTAAATGTGCGCTGAGTCCGCCGTACAGCGATTTTGTGCCTTCTTCTGCGATGACGAGTCGGAGCGTCTGCACGAGCCCGGTGTACTTGACCTTGCCGTTTACTAGTGGTTGACGCAGTCGTGTCCGAATAACCTACCAAAAGGTCTCAGCACAACTCCACAGTGAACGCAAACGCAAATTCAAACGCACCTCATGCGGATAAGTAATCAGAGTAGCCACGCACTTCGCCGTACCCGCACTCCCCAACAGCCCAAACCACTCCCCAACACCACCCTGCTGCTGCCCCTCCACGCCCCTCGTCATCTTCTTCAACCTCTCATACAGCACCCACTGAATAGTCCCCTCCGTGACCCCCAAATAACTCGCACTCAACCCCTTATAAAACCCCCTGAACCCCTCCTCCCTCACAATCCCCTTAATCGTCTCCCACGACCCGCCATACCAGTTCCTCGCATGCCTCAATGACGCAGCTTTGTCGTGCTCCGCGAGCTGCAAACGCGTCTTTACGACCCATATGGGATTGGTCGCGGTGCCGGTGGCGATACCGGCGCAGGCGGCGGCGCAGAGGTGCACCCAGGTGGACTCGCGGCCGTTGTTGAATCTGTCGGCGATGATTTGTTTGCCGTTGCCGTAGGTGAAGAAGTTGATGGAGCGTGCGGGTACGACGCCGACGAGAGTTGGTCCGAGGCCTTTGAAGAGTGCTCGTGGGGACTCCTTTTGGTATATGTCTCTGTAAACAGCGAACAATATCATCATCATCATTAACACTATGTCCACAAAACTCTCCAAGGTGTCTTCAGGTTGAGAGCACGCCGACTGCACGTACCGGAGAATATGCCCCGTCTCGACAAAATGCCACAACAAATTCGGCCGTCGCGGTACCACCACACTCGCACTAGCACCTCCCACACCAGCACCACTCAATGAAAACGTCGCATGCTTCTCGCGGAACAAGTCCGACTGCAGACGCGTCTTGACCACGTCAAACGGGCTTGTGACGATCGCGCCGCACATACCTCCAACTCTACATCAACAACAATGTGAGCGATGTTAGTGGAGAGTTAAGATTGAAGTGCGTGAGTGTGTAGTATGTGTGAGGAGAACTCACCCGCCAGCTACGAAATGTCGCCATGACTTCGCCGGGAGCCAGCTACCACTATCTTTCGAAGGACCAGACACGGGCTGTACAGGAGTATCCGCCATTACTACTTAATTCCTCAGATTCCAGCCTTAAGCTTCGTATCTCTTTTCGTATTCTTGAGGAGGAGGGGAGAAGAGAGGGAGGGAAGTGACCAGCTGGCGGAACGGACTAACGAGTGGTGGCGGCAAAGAAATTCGAGTGCGCGTGTGGTGTAAGGGTCGATGAGTAAGCGCTACGTATTGTTGGGAGTAAGTGGGCGGTTATAGGAAGTGAAGTGGGCGTTTGGTGGTTTGTTACTTGTCTACGAAGTTCGTTATCGATCAATCTGACTTTCTTACTGACTTTAATTACTTTACCTTGCTCCAGCACTTGCTCGTTCTCACCATGGCCAATTCACTACACACGCACCTCTAGGAACTGCCCAAGATGACGTGAACTAAGTATCAGACGTAACACGGTAATATATATATGAGCCCCTCTCAGATACTTAATTTCCCTTAGAGCCTACAATGAGGCGGGTTCGAAGTTGGAACGCTTGTCATTCTGACACTTTCTGAATCACCACCGCCAGTGCCAACTTCTTCAACATGGTGAAACGAAGTATCCTACCACCGGGCGTCGCTCCAGACGCGTTATTCATGCCAGGCCACGAGATGGCGGCCGTGCGTACGACGAGTCGGCCATAAGTAAAAGCGGTGAGTACACCTTAGCAGTCATACACGACAGGCTACAATCACTCACATACGGTTCCAGGAATTCGCCCACTGCGTATCACAGCCAAGAAGACTCTTCTCGCCTCGCTTTCCCTTTCACGTGTAGACGGGTCTCTTACCTCCCGTCGTACGCTTGGGCTGGATAGTCGGCTACCTCGACGTTTGCGAGGCCATCGAGGCGCATTTCCCTCTGTGTGTTACGATGCAACCGTGGTCTGACACAGCCTTTGCTCCTAAACAGCCGTCTGAACCAGTGTCAGATGACGAAGAGTTCAAGGACGAGGACGAAGAGGAGGACGTGGACGGTGATGTGAAGGAGGACGACCAGGACGAGGACGAGGATTAGGAATACTCCCGCGAACCGTGAAAAGATATATATACCCCCGCTACACCCGCACTCTCTTCGACCTGCACACCCACCTCGCCGTCCTCAAGAAGTTCAAGTTCGATTTCACCTCCAAGCAGCGTGATTTGTTCAAGATTAACTGTCTGCCAGTGTATGATTCCCGGGGCAGTTGCAAGGTCGTTGTCACAATGGGCACCAACTACGTCGGCATCCTGTCACCCACTGCGCAAACCGAAGTTATGCGCTGGCTTGATCTTCAGGAAGAGCCGAAGTGGTACCTTGACACCTTTCGATGGTACTGGACTGTGAGGCCGAACAAGAAGATACGAGATTCGGCGCGAGAGTCGTAGTTTTATTTCTCCGGATTATCTTTCACAATGCCCGAGTAAAATAATCTTTCATACGATTACATGACATCTGTCGTTTCCACTCGTTCTGGCGGATTGGCAGACTACATTCTGTGCTGTACCCTTTGGGGATGCGTCTGCAACCTAGTCACTGATAATCAGATCGAGAAGAACAACCGTGACACCGCCGTTTCCCAAGCTATTTAGATTGCTCGTGTGACTCGGAGCGGGCATTGTGGCGTTCAACACTGTCTACCACACTGCAAACGGTGACTGTGAATGGCGACTGGAAACGTGCAGCAAACCAAGCCCGGGTGCGTTTTCTGTAACGTCACTGTTGAACGAGGGTTCAACATCGTATGGGAGGTATGTTCAAACCTGGGGGGTAAAGCAGTGACGCTATCTCAAAGCTCCTGTTCAAGGACGAGGAATTCGTTGCCTTCACCGATCGTAGTCCAGCTGCAACCCACCACATTCTGCTCGTGCCAAAGAGGCACATAGGTTCGTGCCCATACCGTTGGAACACTCATATACCACCCTAACGAGTCTTGGACGTAGATAATGTCAAGTCATTGCACGAGGCGGATGTAGGGCTAGGTAAGACTTGGACGACTTAACTCCCGGTGAACTATTAACTCACATTCAGTTCAGTCGAACGAATGGCCGAGATAGGCCATACCATCTTAGATGGGCTCAACGTCTCCGAGGATTTGCGGCGGTAACTACGCCCCTCTGCTTTCCAACGATTGCTAGCTGATATTGCATGCACAGCATGGGCTACGTTATCCCACCGTTCAACACCGTCAATCACCTCCATCTTCACGTTCAAGGCCTTCCATTTGTTTCAGCCCTGAAATCTATCATGTACCGCATCTCCAGTGGTACGGATGGGAACGACAAAGGGTTTAGTTGGTTTGTGAGTGTCGAGCAGGCGATAGGCATCTTGAAGAAGGGTCGTGCGGTCGGAGTCTTTGCTTGTTGAGAACAGACACGAACGTTTCATTTTGCATCTTGTTGAAACTGTACAGTGACCTAAAGCTCAGCGCTGAATTCAACACAGTTTGGACTTGACACATTAACACCGCCCATATCAACGCTTCCTCAACGCAGTACATCACCGTATCAGGTGAGGGACAATCCATCCTCAAGCTTTCTGTGCTTCTGGACTGGTTCAAAACCAGGCGTCCGTTCAGAATCCACGGAATTAACCGTGGTTACGGGAGCAAAGACGATGGTGCTCTGCCGAGTCCTAGTATCATCCGCAGCTTGTGTTACGATCGCGGTTCCATCTGTTAGACGACTTCCCCTTCTCTGTGCTTTTCGTATAGCGATTAGGAATACCATCAGTGTCGGATATAGGCCCTGAGGTATGTCAATAAGAATCAAAGACATGCAGATCATTCAGGCACATACCGTAAATTGAGCTAGCAAGTCCAGCATGACATATACGCCGTCCGTATGTGAGATGAACGTGACACCCACAAGGAGCTATAGATACAGGCAAAAATTATCAGCTTTCTCACTGTCATAATGCCGAGATCCCTGGGTACTCACGAGTGTACAGCAATAGAGTGTTCCCGTCTCGACCAGAAAGAGTAGAATGACCATCGGCGACCCGCCGGAAGATGCCTTGGATGGAAGATTCCCCGCGACCTCCTTCTGGTACGTCCTGAGTAACGGGACTCCCATGATTAGCTGATTTATTAATACAGAAGGGCTAACGAACCGGAATCGCAATGCAACAAGCACAACACTCCATACGTTGGCGATGAAGGTCAATCCCAAAGCACCAGCCCCCCAGTGTTGTACATTGCGAGAAGTGAACGTCACAGATCCAGCCGGTTCAACGACTACCGCGCGACAAAGACCTACAGTACAAGCTGGGATTGCATAGAGAGCGGCCTTAGTGGTGGCATTCACTGGCAGTAACAACAGCCCGGGGACGTACCGAGCGCAGCTACGAGCAGGGTGGCTGGCACAGCAAGAACCGGCTTGCTTCGATTCCATAGCACCCAGGCTCTCCAAGAGATGATGGCGTCCCCGAGAATGCACTATGTATCCCATCAGTTATACTAGCAGAATTGAATGGTAAGACGACTTGCGTTCAAGCACTCGAGAACAATTTGCAAAATCGGTTCTGGATAGGCTGGCACCCGAAACTCCAAGCCGTCGCCAATGACGCCGTCATGAATGTGGCGTAAGATAGAGGAACCAAGTAAGCCGAGATGAGCAGTGGACAAAATGAACATGACTATTGTGGCCGTCGCAAGTAGACTGTCCGCTATCGAATATCGCCTCCGACTGTACATACACTGAGTGACGACGGTGAGGTGGTTTTCATCGGATGCACTCACAGTAGGACAATGATTGTCACCGAGAATGTAAGAACATAAATTCCTGAATGATATGGTGATTATATGCACATTTAGGAGTAGGGGACACTTAAGCTACGCACCATACAGTACAGCTTCAGCTAGAAGCGCTGCACGCTCCAGAGTGAGCAGGGAATACATGTTGAGGACTGGGGATACGCTGTGCGAGGCCAAGGAGTAGGTTCACGAGGCAGTCTGTCTTCATATAGCAGCGGGTGAAGTACCGATACACAGGCCATCAACAAGCGATCATCAGATATGTTGGTCATTAAAGTTCAACACTTACCTAGACTTTCATGTCTGGGGAGAACCTGGCGCGGCAGTGTACCGGTTCACTTCTGTCAACCGCTCACCTAGCACGATGACGTTTCAGAACTGTAATTCTCACTATGTGATCTGCGTCAGAAATGGCACCCACCCTCAAACTTTGATATTAGTAGTATACTATCGCAGCAGAAAGAGGTAGCCTGAGGCCTCTCTGTACGGATAGTATACTAGTGCAAGAAAGCCTCGTAGTCATTGACTCGGTCTGAACAGGGCCAAAGAGAGTTCCTGAGTTTCTTGAGTGTTTTTTCTACAGATATCATGATGAGGGCTAGCAGGTCATTACGCCAACTCTTCGTTGACGGTGTACACACATTTTCAGTGTCCGTCAGAACATGCCTCGCGAAGGCCGCGAGCATTGTTTTCACCAGATTGTCGATACAGCCCGTATCATAATGAGTACGCTGCTATCAGAGAGTGTGTAAGTATGTTATCATATTTGGAAAAGAGTTTTAGTGGCTTACAACCAGTGCATGCACATTACTTAATTGCACATACTCGGAGTAAATGAGAAACGTTAACTTTAGGTTTGCTCCCCGAGACGAGCTCGCTCAGGAGAAGAAGCTCGTGGCCACCTCTACGCGGTCTCGGGGACTAGTAACCACGAAAAGTGGCGAAGCTAACGGCCAAAGAAGACTACTACGGACAAGAAGTATCGAGCCCCAGGAAGGAGCTCATCAAGTAACAGCGAACAACTCGCGAAGACAGGAGCAGGGCGCTCCAGAAGACACTACGAGACCGCGCAGGATGCTCAGGGCGAGCGCGCACAAAAACGAGGAAGAAAATGCACAGCGACGCTGGAAACGCGGTACACGTGTTACAACGACAAAGGCCCAAAGGGCGACGCCCGCACCATGTAACTAAACGCCCAGAAAAATACACAAAAATTAAAAATAGAGTTTGAGCGCCTTAGCCGCTGTTTAGCCGCCCTAAGCCACTCGGAAAACACCGAGAACTATATAGCTAGCGCTACACAAAGAATAGTAAGAAACCGGACACCAAATACAAAGTCCAGCCATGGCACCGAAACCAGAAACCCCAGCAAAAGGAACCCCCGACATAGGCTCGTAACCAGCCGGTCTGACGCTGCGCTCTTCAGACCGGCTGGTACAATCGGTCGCGAAATGTCGATGTCGATCGAGCGCCCAATAGACGCCTACCGTGTGAATTTTAACTTAGAAAAATCCGGGCTTCGTTTCTCGAGCTGGCCACACAAATTATCGCATTATAGTACGTAGTCATAGTTTACAGCAAATTAATGTATATTTCCTGGTTCCTACATACACAAGGAGTATAGACGATGCGATTAAAGATGCATAACCAGTCAGGCTCACCTATGAACTCGAATCTTGTTTTGGAACTGCAGCCGACATTGGACAAGGGCATTCCCACTAATAGAGACGAAAAATTCTATGGAGTTATATATAAAAAAACAACACTACCAGTTAGGACACATCGATAGGGCATATACACAGCGGTTTCGTACCTTTCCCGTGATAATTTCGAGCCGGATTGACGAAACGAGACCAAAAGTGCTGGTCATAATGTTAAAGATCGAGACTGGAAACGAAGTAAGTACATTAGCAGTGACTGGAAGTGTCATTAATAAGATTTACCTACCTTCCTTCCCCTCAGGGTAAGTGCCAGTGCTGCGAGACGAAGAGGCAGAAGTGACGTAGGTAATCGTTGGGGCCGTGACGGGGCGTGGGAGTGCTTGAAGATGCGGGTGGCTAATATAAACATTTACGCCAGTGGTTCAGGCCAAACGTGATGCATCCGGATAGATCAGGTAGCGAGAGGATTGGGGACAGCATAAATATGCATGTGGTAGATCAGCAGACTCAAATGCTCACCGTTATATAGCCTCCATCTTCACCGACGTCGTGGTCAGTTGCCGAAAGAGTAGCGCGAAGGGAACAGCAGAGCTGTACGTCTAGACATGCAGTTATGGCGAGAGAAGTGCGGCCAGCTGCAGCCGGAGTCACGGTAGGTGTAATTGTAAAATCTAGAAACTAAGTCAGTGCATGGCGAGGACATGAGAGCCAGCTCCCGGCTATTGTCACGATATGTTATTTGTCAATACACCTTGGTAGTCATGGGAAAACAGAAACCAACTCACTCTAAGTATGAGATGAACGACCTCTCGAACACTTGAACTGGCGGTGGTTGTAGTTTCAGAACAGAGCGATCTGAGAGGCGCCCATACTCAGATTTCCAAGCTATCGGCGCCAGACTTGAGCACCTGAGCTCTCGCTCTCATCATCGTTCAACGTTCAACGGTCAACCCAGAATTGATACCTCTAACGATAATTACAGGTATCATTTTTATCAGTGCTCTCACTAATAACTACTTTCTTCGCTGTTCCAAGTGTCGCTGCTGACTCCCGGTTGTATCTCTAGAACGAGTCGCAAAATTCCATTGAAGCGACCCGCCTTTTCATTATGGGCAGTCACCGACAAAGGGTTTTAAAACCTGTGTCTCAAGGCTGAAAGAGTCTACCATTGCGCTGAACATGGCGGCTCGTTCCGTGACATGCCTCCCATGGGCAGTCGGGACTTGCGAGTCGTCTGCTTCTCAACACCAACTCCGCCAGACATGAAGGACCTCGTGCCTTGCGAGTGTAGTCCATCGATGATCAAAGGGCTGTGTATGTGGGGAAGCCTGTGGATATTCGAGAGTGGTACTTCGCTTGGTACGTTGTGTATAGTTCACCTTGCATGTGCGTCTTTACTTATCGCCTTCCGGTCAGTGTAGCTTCTATTTTTTCATCCACAAATGTTCTCTCCTAGGTCAATCACACCCTCTCGCTATTACATAGCCACGGTACACCTCTGTGCACTGTGTATCTAGGCAAGTGCGGTGGTGTCACCCAGCAACCAACCTTTCTTCTGCAGTCAAGACTCAAGACATACGTGCGTAACCGTTCAGACTTGTGTGTGCGCTCATCCTTCATTCTCAGTGATATACTTCCGCATAGACTGCTCGAACAAGCTCGAGTCCATCAACGATGACTCTAGGCTCTTGGTCTCAGGCTCTCAGTGGGTTGAATATCTCGTCCGACGAAGAACTATATGGTCACTATCAAGCCCACCACAAGGTAATGGGTAGCTGCTACGAGTACGCTAACCGCAGGTGTACTGTTGCTGACCATTTCGGGCTTCAGAAATCACCTGTTCAACAGGGAAGACAGTCCCACAGTAGCAGCCACAGGTTTCTAGCCTGTTATCGCTCATAGGAGTACAAACAGCGTATAAGGTAGTTCGTTTAATCACTACTATGTCAATTTCATGCTTGTAGATCAAGTCTCTATAAATATATTTTGTGTCTGGAGGCGAATTAGGACGTGTAGAGAAGATTTTGTGTGGCCAGACGGTGAACGCGCGATAATTCTAAGTTAAAATTCACACGCTCAGCGCCAATCGGTCAAGTCGACAATCGGCGCCCGAGTAGCCCAGTCCGCTCGCAAGCTCGCGCCTCCTTTGCCTGTCTCGGTTGGCGCTCATCAGCTTGCGACCGGACTGGCTGGCGAGTCTACCCCCGACAGGCAAACGAGATCGTCGGCCCAGATGAACACGAGTGAGATACAGTGCACGACCTAATCACGTCTCAATGACGACCCTGACGACTACTATAGACAACCCGATACCGAGCCCCAACATCGGGGCACGCACCCCTAAACGGGAAACGAATGAAGGGCTGACGCCGGCCCATCGCAAAAGGAAGAGAGAAGGGAACGCCATCGGCGACGAGGAGCAGATGGAGCAGCCAGGCCAGGGAGTCACTGATGACATCGGTGAGACAATAACAACACCACGAAAGAACACCCATAACGAACAATTACCCGGGCAGAGTACAACAACGAGGACATGATGAAGGTGGACGACGAAGGCGGCCTCACGGGAATTACCGCACTGCCGACAGTGCCGGTGATGGAAGCCCCCGCGAACGCCCCGGCCAACCCCGCGATGCAGACGGAGACGACGAAGCTAGGCGGACTGAGAGACTCCATCCACGCCCCCGCCACCACGACAGTCGCCCGCAATGGCCAAGCGCAACCCTCGAGAGTATCTGAGGTACTGCGGGTCATGAACTTCAAGAAGAATAAGCCCGCCCAGGAGACGAGGGTAAGCAGGAGCGAGGACGAGATCGAGACAGCCGCAGAGGAAGTCGAGCGCCCACCCCCTCGCCCCTACACGCTCATCACGGAGAAGGTCCCAATCCACTTCGACAGCATGGTGGGACCTGGCATAGGCATCGACGGCGACCAACTCGAGGAATTCATGGAGTCGCCGGGGAGTATCTTCTTCACCGTATGGGCATCGAAGGTGTACGACAAAGGAAGCAAGATCCTACAGACTTACGCAGAGACGAGTATCCATGCAGCTACCGGAGAAGAAATATTACTGATGCCACCAAAACGCAGCGCCATCGGGAGAGCCAGAGACGGCCCCATCGCGTACCTGGCGACTGGCGTCAGCGAGGAGGCCCGCGACACCCTCCTCGAACAAGGATGCTACTCGATGCGTAGCCCCCAAGTCACCTTCTTCGCCCACGCGGCGAAATGCGAATTCCCCCGATGGATCTGCGGACTGCACGGATTCTGGGACTACCGTAATATCGACGCTCTCCGCAAAGGTATTGCGAACCAACTCACATCCGACGAGGCGTCGACGCAGAAGTTCCGGGAAATAATGAAGATTATCATAAACAGCGACGAATCGAACCTCACGACGACGGATCTCGACGACGCCATCGCAGCTACCGTCAGCACGCTCGAGGTCAAAGTACTAGCCGACTACACGCCCGACGAAGTCGAAGATTTCAAGCTCAATATATACCTCTACTCCCCGACCACGAACCCCGCCCACTACATGCAGTTCCGCCAGGCGGCACGGGACATCAAATACTACGTGAAAGGACGGGGAAGCGCGACGCAGTGGTACCCCCCGCCGTGCACGGGCTGCCATGGCGCGGACCACCCGCGAGGACTGTGCCCCTTCACCACCATCCCCGGCTGGAACGGGACTCTCCCTGAGGGCGCCATCAAAAACGAGGCCAACCGCCCAACGGGCCAGTACGGCGGTAAGAGAAGACAGGGCGACTACGACGAATACGACGACAGGTACTCTACGAGAGGAGGAAGAGGCTATCCCCGAGGAGGGAGAGATCAGCGGGACGACGACCGCTATAGGAGGATGAACGACGACAGAGAGCGCCGTAGAGACAGGGACGAAGCCTATGACAGGCAGGGAAGGTGGAGAGGACGCTCACGCTACGACTAGCCAGCCCGTTAGTACACCCGAACAACTAAAAGTAGACACGCCGCGCAAGCGAAGCACCACTACATACCGCCTAAAGGCGAGAAAATATATTCAGATTGCGTACACGACCAAGAACCCGGATGCCGGGAGTAGTGACCCGACATCGGGATGTAAACAACTTCACGAAACGACTGAAACCCGGTACCTGCAGTGTCGGCTCGCGAAGCAGCAGGAGATATACCGAGCGGAGGTAAGCCGAAAGTGGGCGGTCTGAGAAATCGGCCTAACAAACAACGACCGAACCAACTCTCGAAGCCCAAATATAACGCTAAGATCGTGAAAGCGGAGAGAGAGGAATGGTACACCTTAACGCACCAACGCGGATGCCTATTTAGGCGAGGATGAGCCGCGGGCTGCAGTCCAGCTAAAGTAGACAAGTTTACATGAACAACGAGCTAAGCGAATGTAACTTCTCGACATAGTCCAACCGTTAGCAGCCGGCCAAAGCTACTCCCCCTAGACTATTCCGTAACCTAGGGTGGTAAATCGGAGGGCGCATCTCACAGTACACAACAAACTCGCACGGTAGATTCGAACGGTCACGGTCACAGCCTCCCCAGGTCCGGAGGGCGGCAAGTACACACCACCGACGTGCAGCCCAATGAGGGACCAGGAGAGTCAGGAGGTGGAAACCCTAACGAGTCAGGGGGTAACGATGACTCGATAAGATTAACACAGCAGGGCGCTGAAACAACAACCCCTCAGGACGAGGAGGATACTACAGAAGACAACACAATAGTAAACCCAGCACGGAATAATGAAGACAATCAGGCGAACGAGAATACCAACAACACCGGCGAACAGGCTCAACCACAACCGAAAAGACGACGGAAACGCGGCAAGACGAATAAGAAACGACAAGGCAAGAAAACGTACGCGAACCTAAAAATAGGTACATTGAATATGAGAGGCCACGGAACAGCGGCGGCAGACAGCACCAATAATAAATGGGCGCATGTAAGCCAACTAATGAGGTCGAAGAAAATAGGAATACTAGCAGTACAAGAAACACACCTCGACGAAGACCACGTCGAGCGACTAAATAACGTGTATAGTAGACGACTGCAAATACTTAACTCGGCAAACCCGACCAGAATCAATGCGCATGGCGTAGCTATCGTAATGAACTTGTGGGAGTGAGGCCATCAAGTGGCAGATAACGATTCCTGAGCATTTTCAAGTGTACAAAAACATCCCCCACAATAATACATATGAATTAACGATAAAATATTGAACCTGATACAGATTAGAGTGTTATTTGATGTTTCATGAAACTTTGAGAAATTTCATTAGTGTCACTGTCATGTAAGAAAAAGTACAACACAATTTGTTCAATATACAACAATGCATCTTGGCAACTTCTTGTAATAGCCACCATACTGGCATTACATAGTATCTTTATATTATGCTTAGGATAGTTTTATAGATTCAAATTATAAATAATATCAGCTGAATATCTTTTTCACAACTCTAACCATAGATTTTGTAAGTTTTGATCCACAATCCTAGCAAGGAATGAATTCAAAATGTGTGTGGATTTTATTATGTTATTGTGTTTCAAAACAGATATTCTATATCTCACTCATATTTCATGAACTATGAAGGCTATTCAAATGCTATGCATAGAGTGGATGAGGTTGTGACAGGTGATAGAAGTCACTATAGTGGATAAGCAAATAAGGCATTGAGAATTTGTGACGCCATCAGGTTAGCAAATAGTAAGTCTACTCTGCGGGAAACAGAACAAATTGATGAATATGGAAAATATATTTGTTTCTGCTGTCACATGACATAGGCAGATGGTCGTTGTGCAATATGTGGCAGCAGTGCTTGAGCAATGGGGACAGTGCAGATGTAACATGTAACCATACACTTTGTACATATTAGTGCAGTATCTTTATTCTCAACCACTTCATTTTAATTAGATTCATTAGATTTTTTTCTATTACCATTTTAATGTGTAAATCTAATGACATCAAACACAAAAACTTGACAGGAACTACCTTCATGACCACTTAATTTTGATTTTATTTGAATTGATTGACATGAAAGACAATTGATGACATCAAATACACTAGGACAATCATAAAGCAATGCAATGAAAAGCTTGACAGAGACTGTCTTTACTTACAAGCACTTGCAATTTCACGTAAATTGATTGACATTTTTTTCTCATATTGCTGTATCAGAAAAATGATTGATGATATCAAATACACCAGAAGATCATAAAGCGATGCAACAAAAAGCTTGACAAAGACTATCTTTATTTTCAATCACTTCTGATTTTATTTGAATTGATTGACTTTTTTTTGCTTCTATTGCCACATTAGAAAGACAATTGATGACATCAAATACACCAGAAGATTATAAAGTGATGTAACAAATAGCTTAACAGAGACTGTCTTCATTTGCAATCACCTGTAATTTTATTTGAATTGATTGACATTTTTTGCTCTTATTACTATATTAGAAAGCTAATTGATGACATCAAATACACCAGTCCAACTCTGCCCAAGTTTTACTATTTATTCACAATCACTTGTAATTTTATTGGGATTGATTGCCATTTTTTGCTCCTATTGCCATATTAGAAAGCTGATTAATGACATCAAATACACTAGAAAGATCAAAACGTGATGCAACAAATAGTTTGACAGAGACTATCATTATTCACAGTCACCTGTGATTTTATTTGAATTGATTCACACTTTTTGCTCCTATTGCCATATTAGGAAGCCAATTGATGACATCAAATATACTAGAAAGATCACAGAGTGATGCAACAAAGAAGCTTGACGAAGACTATCATTATTCACAGTCACTTGTGATTTTATTTGAATTGATTCGCATTTTTTGGCTCCTATTACCATTTTAGGCAGTAGATTTGATGGCATCAATCACACCACAATTGATGGCAGTGCTAGCTTGATGTACACTTACGATAATGCAATGAGTCACACTCATAATCTGCCAGAAACCAATTGCCGTAAAGTTACATAAACTTATACCTCTTTTTTGACCTATGTAAGCGTGCTTATGCAAAGCCAGACTTAGACGCTGACCATGGTCAGCGTCTACCTCTGGATGAAGGTAAGCAGTCTTAGGTCATCTGCAGAAGGTTTTATTGTCATCTATGTTGTTTGGCTCATATCTTCCTGAGTTTTTGTTCATTCTGCATGATTAATATGTCAAATGAAAGCCATTGTTTGTGGCTATCCGATAGTAGTAGTCTCTTGCACACATCTATACTATATAAGTCGCTATACATATATCTTTACTAGCATAATAAGTATTATATTACAGGTGGGTTTCTAAGTGAACAAAAAATAATTATAAAACCATTGATGCAACAATGTGCTATTTCTGCACCGTCAAATACTTCCATCACACTATATGATCAAAATCGGCTACGCTCCAAAAAAAGCTTCAAGGCAGAGTCGAACCTGTAACCTTTTGAACTTGAGTCTTGCGTGTTCACTTCTGTCCATACTCAAGTGTTTGAAGCCGGAGTTTGTCTGAGTTTGAAAATGCAGGTCGTCATCTCATGCCATCCAGCTCATATTTCTTTCAGTTCCAGTCCAAACTTTATGATAGTGACATAGAACGAAAGCTCTAGTGGCTAGCTATCTATTGATATATACATTTCATATATTTATTGAAGAAGATCATGTAGTAAAAGATGAATATATACTTCCACTGTCAAAGCGCCCGCATACAAGCAGTTGTTACTATCATAGAAACAGTAACAAGCAAGATTCCCACAGTTTGCCAACGAAACGCGTCACGGACAAGCGCCGTAAATGCAGCATCCTGGATTGAAACGATTCTCTTTCGTTTCACTCAGGAATCGTAATAAAGAACTAATACCCACCGAGAATGTCACAGGGTGGGAACTCGTGGCAGGCCGAGCAATAATGGTAAAAATACCATGGCACCAGGACTATAACGTACATGTACTAGCAATCTACGCGCCAAATGACGCACACGAAAACGCAGAGTTCTGGACGGAACTGACAGAAGCGATCGAAGACAACCACCTACCGAAGCCAGACATAATGCTGGGTGACTTTAATATAGTAGAGGACAACATCGACCGGTGGCCGAGCCACACAGATAGCATAAGGGCAACCCAGTCGCTACAGGACATGACGAGAGAGTCGGAACTGCACGACGGATGGCGACGAGAGAACCCAAACATTGAGGGGTACACATACTACCAGAAAAGCACTGGAAGTCGCTCAAGGATCGACAGAATATACGCCACGGAAGCGATCCAGAGAGTCTCAGAAGAGTGGAAAATAGAGAGTACTGGTGCAGTGGAGACCGACCACCTATTAGCGTCAATGAAAATAACCCACCCCACACTACCCTACATAGGAACGGGCAGATGGCCTATGCCACTGAACCTTTTGAAGGACAACGAGATAACTAAATACATACACGAAAAAGGTCTAGCGCTAGAAGAAAGCATAAGCGAATCTGTAAACGGAGTTAGAACAGACGAGAGAAACCCACAGACACTGTTTGGAGAGT
The DNA here is from genome assembly GCA_001986395.2 of Irpex lacteus. Classification (NCBI taxonomy): domain Eukaryota; kingdom Fungi; phylum Basidiomycota; class Agaricomycetes; order Polyporales; family Irpicaceae; genus Irpex; species Irpex lacteus. The sequence continues at coordinate 237,974 of MQVO02000032.1, read as the reverse complement.
TCATGACTGAACTAACGAAGACACTACGACAAAGGGCGAGAATAGCAATACCAAAAACAGAGGCGAAGATACGAACACTACAAGCCCAACTGGACATCCTCCAAGACCCGGAGGAGCAGGACGAATCGACGTCCAACGAAGAGCGCCACCTAATGATGGCCCTGCTGCAAAGCAGAATCAACGAACTAGAAAAGGACCGCGCACTACGTGCGCGCAACTCCGCGAGAGCACGCTATAGAGTAGAGGGGGAAACAATCAGTAAATACTGGTCACAGCTTAGCAAAGAGAAAAGACCGAGAGACGTAATATATGCATTGGAGAAAACAGAACCCGTCGTGGAGGCCCAAGCCGCCCCACAGCTAATCCAACGCTCGGACGAAATGGCAGAACTAGCGAGGGATTATCACGACAACCTACAAAACGATGACCGGAACGAATCGTTAGAAGACGAAACAGCCCAGCAGGAAGCAATCGAAGAAGTACTAACCAAAGTGGATAAGAAACTCTCGGAGGAAGCAAAAGCAGACATAGCGCTGCTATTCACGCAAACCGACATACAAAAAGCACTACGAGGATCGGAGAACGGAAAATCACCAGGGATCGACGGCCTACCAAACGAGCTATGGAAGACTCTTAATCAAAGGTATCAACGTACAAAGAAGTCGAAAGAACCCACCTTTAACATAGTCGGAACACTGACAATAGTATTCAACGACATTAGGCGGAACGGGGTGGACAAGAATACCAAGTTCGCGGAGGGCTGGATGTGCCCAATCTTCAAGCCCAACAAAACCAATCGGAAGCGCATTGAGAACTACAGACCGATAACGATAATGAACACTGTATATAAGATCTTCACGAAAGCATTATCGATGAAGCTAGCAAAACACGCACCGGATATCATACACGAAAATCAGGCCGGCTTCGTAAAAGGACGGAGCATTTTTGACCAGGTTCGCCTAACGAAACTGATGCTCGACTACACTGAAGCAACAGAGGAAAACGGCGTGATAGTAGCCCTAGACCAAGAAAAAGCGTACGATAAGATCGACCACGAGTACCTATGGCAGGTGCTAAAGAAATTCAACTTACCAGAGGAATTCATAAACACGGTTAAGTCCCTGTACGAGAATGCAAGCACAGTTGTAATGATCAATGGAGTGGCGAGTTCAGCATTCCGAGTTACGAGAGGAGTTCGCCAAGGCGACCCGCTGTCGTGCCTGCTATTCGACCTGGCAATTGAACCCCTGGCCTGCGCGCTGAGAAAATCGACACTGAAAGGATTCAAAGTGCCAGGAGTCTTGGATAAAATCCTGGTATCCCTATTTGCGGACGACACAACAGTCTACCTGGCAGAGGGTGACAGATACGAAGATCTAATGAACATACTGGGGCTATGGTGTAAAGCAGCAAAAGCAAGATTCAATAAAGAGAAGACACAAATAATCCCGATGGGCTCACCAGAATACCGACACTCAGTAATATTAACAAGGAAGATATCACCAGCCGACGACGTGCTGCCAAACGACGTTAAAATAGCGGAAGATGGAACTGCAGTAAGAATTCTGGGAGCATGGATAGGGAACGGAGCGGATCAAGACGCACCGTGGTCCGACGTCACAAGAAAAGTAGAGACAGCGTTGAAAAGGTGGAACGCTACGCACCCGACGCTACGAGGAAAGCGACTGATAATCCAGATGATAGTGGGAGGAATGACACAGTACCTAACAAAAGTACAGGGAATGCCAACCCATGTAGAGCAGTCTATAAAGAAGATCATTAAAAGCTATATCTGGAACGAAGCAAACACCTCACCGGTAAACATCGAGACTTTGTACCAACCCTTCAGAAGAGGAGGAATAAAGCTACTGGACATTGAATCACGGAACGAAGCAATACACATAACATGGCTGCGAAGCTACCTCGACCTGACACAGGCGAGACCGACGTGGGCCTTCCTAGCCGACGAACTAATACGCGACGCGACAATATCAGTAGACAAAACAACAGCAAGGGAAGCTCGATCGAACATGTTCCTACAAAATTGGGAGGCCAGCACACACAAGAAATCGCCATTGCCACAGGACCTAAAACAGATGCTCAAGATAGCGAAGAAGTACAACGCTAACTTTCACGCGATAAAGCTCTCAAACGCACTGAGAAGGGGCTTACCAGCATGGTACCACTTAGGAGCGCAGAGACCAATGAGGCGTAAGATCCAGAGTGAAATCGGTGACTGCCTACGAGAAAACCACGCAGTGAGAACAGTGGCACACCTGAGAGATATAACACAGCGACTGGAGGACCAGAGGCACTCGGATAGAAGGAACTGCGCCTGCAACAGCTGCAAAGCAGACAGGACAAGGTTAGGCTGTGAGAAGCCCAACAAGTGCACCGAGCTTGCAAAGGAAATCCTAACATCCCTCGACCCGAAGTGGGATCCGAACCAGTCGCCGGTAAAAGACGGACTAACACTCACCGAACGACGTAAGGCGAGAAACCAATGGGCAAAGAAAAACGACGAGAAGATTACGTTCAACCCGAGCGTGACGACGGAAGACACGCTAGCACAGGGATTCCGAATATTTACCAACCCGGAGGTATTTAGCAGCCTCCCAGCCCATAGAGTAGCGCAGGGAGCCAACGTAGTGGAGGAGGCGACAACCGCGTACACAGATGGATCGTGCATAAATAACGGAGACCTCGACGCCAGAGCAGGAAGCGGAGTCTGGTTCGGGGAAGAAGACGAGCGGAACTGTTCAGTTAGAACACCAGGGCCTGCGCAATCCAACCAAGCGGCGGAGGTATACGCAGTCTGGAAGGCAGCGGAGGCCACGCCACCATTCGCGCCGCTCCACATAGTAAGCGACTCGAAATACGCCATAGACGGCCTAACGGAAAACCTGACGAAGTGGCAGGACCGAGGCTGGATAGACGTCGCGAACGCGGGGTACTTCCAAATGGCGGCATACGCCCTAAGGACGAGATCCGCACCCACCACATTTAAATGGGTGAAAGGCCATAGCGGCGACGAAGGGAATGAAGAGGCAGACCGACTGGCAGGGGAAGGAGCCGCGGAGCCCACAGCGGAACAGCTGGTGGTAGAGATACCAGACAAGTGGAACCTGACCGGGGCGAAACTGGCCTCGACGACGCAAGCCCTAGCGTACAAGGGGATACTGTTAACGAGAGGATACCGAAAACGGCCTGCCTCGACAGTACAACTTGATATGGCCAGACACTGCGTACACGACAACCTAGGGGGACGGACGCCCACCGACGCGACCCTCTGGCATGCCCTGAAACATAAAGATATCAGCAGGAACATATCTGACTTCCTGTGGAGGGTGATGCACAACTCGTACCGGGTGGGAAAATACTGGTCGAACATCCCCGGATACGAGGAAAGAGCGATATGCCACACGTGCGGAGTGGAAGAATCAATGGTGCATATACTGACAGAATGCGACGCACCGGGAAGAGCCATAATATGGGCAATGGCAGAGAAAGCGTGGAACAAGACGGGAGGCGAATGGCCGCAGCCACACCTGGGCAACATACTGGGCGCCGCACGCGCGGAATACAAAGGTGACAACGGCAAGATCCTACAAGGAAAGTCAAGGCTGTATAGAATAATGACCACCGAGTCAGCCCACCTGATCTGGAAAATACGATGCGAACGTAGAATACAACGAGAAGACGACCCGGAGAAAGCCCACTCGAAGCGAGAAATAGAGAACAGATGGCTCGCAGCAATGAACGCCCGACTACAAACCGACTGCGAACTCACCAGATCGAAATACGGGAAGAGTAAACTAAGTACAAACCTGGTCCAAGCGACATGGCACAGCCTAATAGACAAAGAACAAAACCTACCAGAACAATGGCTGAAGATGGGCTTTTTAGTGGGTATGGGCCCTCTGTAGAAACCCGCCTATACCGGCGGGCAGAGACCAGTCGAGTCCCACACTAATATAACGATGTTATGTTGTGCGCAACAGCATTTTTTGCCCTTGGATGGGATGGGGTGAAAATCCCCTATTACAGCGGACGGAACGTGGAGCTGACCTTGTTAGCTGCCTGCCGTCAGACAGGAAACTGTCACGCTCATCCAAAAAAAAAAAAAAAAAAAAAAAAAAACTTTAGGTTTGCTTTAGGTCGCACTATCTTTCACGGCGCGTATCGCCGATGGAATCTTTGACTAGCGCACTCGGCGTCTAGTACTTATACAAGCTTTCCGAGTCACGTACGTCAAGTACACACGTACAGATACGTACCACAGTAAGTACCTTGGCCTACCAGTAGCTGAGTTTGTGTTACTAATTTGGTTTCACAGTCTAGTATATGAATACGAATAAACGATTGTACAGGAAGGATGAGAGAATGCCCGGGCCATCCGGAGGACACGATCACGATCTGCGAGAGGACGTCCGTTATGTTCTCTCGGGACAGCCCACTGGATGGGCCGCTATGGCCACGAAGGTGCGCGAGTTCGACGAGGAAAGAATCAAGGACACAAAAGAAGATATGGACACACTCTTAGTCTTCGTACGTCGTTTGCGAATGCTCCTGAGTCACACCGCCATTAACTGTTCATACTTATGCCATACATCTAGGCTGGCCTCTTTTCAGCAGTTCTCACCGCCTTTTTAGTAGAATCTTACCAACGACTACTTCCAGATACCGCATCCCAGATGCTCGTGACATCGTCGCAAACCCTTGCAGTCATGCGACAAATGTCCTTGCAAATGTCTAATCCCGCCTACTCTCCCGATATATTCGCGAATTCTACTACTACAGAAGTCTTCCAGCCGTCTTCTGACGACATACGCGTGAACGTTCTCTGGTTTGCATCACTCATTTTCAGTCTCATGACTGCCTCCTTTGGGATCCTCGTAAAGCAATGGTTACGCGAATACCTCGCAGTCGACAACCCTTCTCCTCATGCTCGTCTCCGTGTTCATCACTATCGCTACCCGGGGCTTGCTCAATGGAAAGTCTTTGAGATAGCCGCTATACTCCCCTTATTGCAGCAACTGGCTCTGGCATTGTTCTTCATCGGACTCTGCTACTTTACTGCGTCAGTACACAGCAGCATAGGGCACACGAGTCTACCCCTCGTCGCCGGTTGGGCCTTTTGCTTTACTACCGTCACCTTGCTCCCGGTTCTTCTTCCTCGATGCCCATACAGGACCACTCTCCTGACCTCGCTCCATATTCGACTTGCACGCAGCCTCAACTGGATCTTAGCACGAGCCTATCGAGGAAGGTACATCCAATTTTTCAAGCAGAAGGGCTGGCTGGAGTGGCTATGGCCGATATGGCAGCATCTGGACTACCACTGTGTTCAAAACGATGAAAGATGCATTGTCACCCGAAGAACAGCGGACCTTGATATACTTGCCGAAGTCGACGCTGTTCAATCAGACGACGATCTTCTCGGTACAGCTATATTTGAATCCCTGCAACAAATTCATGAGCCGAGCTGGGTTGCAACTGTGAAGTTCGTGATTCTTCTCCTGGAACATCGCTTGCAGAGCTCAAACCTGCTGTCCGCACCACCTTGCCCGCTGGGATTGGCAACTGGTATGCTTAGTAAAGCGGCATATACCAGCGCTATCGACATTCTTTGCTATTACGCGAATGTATATCTTCTGGAGTCTGTACAATCTATTGGAGAAAGCAGGCCACGAGAGCCGGCGAAATCGACATTACGAGCGTTGTACTTGCTTTTCTCTCCCTCCCGCTACTCCCTCCCGAAGTCTGGGGTCACGCAGCTCACTCGAATTCTCCGCCAGGAGAGAGCGTCTCTCATCCGGACCCTTGTGCGTACTTGTCCCGAAGTACACCTAGACTTACTTATCGAGGGCCTGAGTAAACGAGAACAAGACCTCGGTTGGACTCTCGCAGAATCCTTACAGTACTTCGAAACCGCTATAGATGCTCTCTTCCATACCAACAGCCTCAGTCAGCGATCACCGGGCGGTCCATTCACACTTGAAGGCAATATAGCTATGTGGCCTCTCGACGAGATTGCGGGCTCGCACATGCTTGGTCGTGCGACTATATGCTGGGTTGCGCAGTTTGTCCACCGAGCACTTGATGATTCCGCAGATACCACACGAACAAGCGCAATGCTGGTGGCGAGTCCTGGAAACATCACTGAACCTAACAATAGGATGTCAGACTCGGAGTGTATAACTGGTAGCCGGTTTGTCGGGTCTCTTGCGTGCTTGCTGCAGCTTGGTAGCAAGAAGATGGGCTTCGACATCCTTATCCTGTACAAAAAGGTCATTCTGCACTGCTTCTCCCATCGCGCGAGTACTGTAGCGATCCTGAGTGCCCTGCAGCGGACATCAAGCGAGGTGGTCGTCAACTCGTGTCAATCGTTCGCGCGATTTTGGATGCTACAATGTGAGTACCCCAAATGTTTTTGCTCAAACCTACGTCGCTGATATATGGCTTAGTCACCGAGCATTCACTCGAAAACTTCATTGCTGCAGTAGAGGGCGGTGTTACGCCTGCAGCTGAGTTAGGTTCTCTCCAAAGCGACGACCCTGCCTCAACTCCGAGCGGACTCACCCTCGTACATACCCTCAAGGTTCTATGCCTCGCAGTCCACTTCGTAAACGACAACGCCGAACCAAACCCGTATCTACAAACCAACCGATGGAGGGTATTGGTTGGCGGTATAGTACACCTCATCCAGAACTCTCTCCGTAGTGTTGTTCCGAGCGCGGATCTTCTGGATACATCAGACGCGGTCTCCATCATGCATTTAGAAGATCCAGGCGGCAACACTCGTTTCTGGGCTCAACTCGCTCAATGCATAAATTCACTTTTGGGCGAGGAAGTTCTCGACCTCGCAGAGTTGACCAGAGCGTGCCTGAGGCACATCCAGCAGCAAGAGCTCGCGATGGCTTTTCCGGATTGGTACTGGTATAAGAACGAACCCCAGCCAGACTATGACGACTGGCTCCCGATGTTCAAGGAGGAGGAGACTCTGTTCGACGATAGTCTCATAGAACTAATTGGCATGATTTACCTCTTAGCCAACGGCCGAGTATCAGATATGTCAGACGCCACAGAGGATGTCTACCAGATCTCTTACCGTGCAAAGATGCTTGGCCTTGTAGAGAGAGCAGATCGTTTTATATTAGCAAGCGGTTCCATTGTTGCCTAGCAAAGGAAACACTGTTTTATGTACTCGAGGAGTCATGCACTGGTAGTGCACAATGGCAACGTTTAACACACCTTCATGTACTTATTCACTCCCTCCTCCGGGTCTCGTGTACACACGAAAAAAAAAACAATGAAATCTTTGGATTGCGTATGATTCATGCGGTGCCAACCCAAGTGTCCGAGTCGAACCTTGCTGTAGCACTGCCACGAGTTACTACCGGATACCATAACATTTATAGACTGAGTGCCGTAACAGGGCCACCGCACCGTTGGCGGACTAAAACTCAAGTTCTCCGTAATCGACGCCCAGCAGGGATACGTCGATCTCCGGGAAAGCACCCCTGAGCTCTTTCAGCGCAACTCGGGTATATGGACAGACCACCTGGACGAATGAATACACAACGCGCAGCTCCTTCAATGTGGACATCAAAGTACGAGGGATATGAAGGTCTTGAAGGTAGCCGCGCAGGCGGGCCAGCTCTCGAGAAACGGGCAGGGGGGTATGAATGACGGTTCGATCCAAGACTAGCGTCTCGATCTTGGGAAATTGAGAGCATTTGTAAAGGCGTCGACCAATGATATCTTGATCCAATAGATAGATCAGCCCACTACTCTGCTGCTCTTCATCCCTTGCCACCACGGTCGTGACGTTGGGACAGAATTTGTGAATATCCAAAGCGGCTGTGCGCTTGTTCAAATCCAGTGCGACGGTGGTGACCTCTGCGAGTGGCCACGTGCGACATATCCGTTCCGGCCAGGCAGCGAGTCGAAGTGCCCCGAGCTTGCGAAATCCCGGGCAATCCCACGAAAGGATGATCTGAACTCCTTGGAAATCATCCTCCAATATGTCGCCCGTGTTCTTCTTACTCCTTAACCGTTCGTACAGCCGCAGACCTTCCTTTTGGTGTACGTCCACTAGCAGTATATCGGCTCTCAAGCAATGAAGTCGAGCGTAGGCAGTCATCGAGTCGTTGTCCTTGTCATATTGATCGTACTGCTGAACCAGGATGGCTTTGAAAGGCGACACAATTTGAGCCTGACTGGCCCCATCACTGGATTTACGAGCGAATTTGTCGCATATCTCTTTCGAGAGCCTAGTGAGAGAGGTGTTGATGGACCTGTGAGATCTTGGGTTTTGGAGGGGAAGCCGACAGCGAATGTCAATATTGACAGAAGGCCGAACCACCAATGCTCTAAGGATATCTGAGCTCGTTATTGGCGTTCCTGAGACGAACAACCGACAAAGATTGTTGAGTGCGACAGTGGATGTACGTAGCCGGGCTTCTTCTGTGTCTGAGACGATGTCTATCATTTCCAATCGTTCCAAGAGAGGCATCCGACGAAGGGCATCGACAAGTTCTGACAAGGTCAGATTTCCTTCTGTCGCCGAGGCATTGACATGCAGTTCTCGAAGGGTGGGGGCGAAGATACCATAGCTCCATTTGAACTTATCAGCTACGAAATCAAGATGATTCAACTTCGGAAAGTGGCCGGATATAAAGAGCTGAGCCAGAGGAGAGGAGCCTGATTTGGGGAAGAGTGACAGGTTCTCCAAGAGCGGTAAAGTGGTCAGACCATCGAATGCTCGTCGTCCAGCATCGTCAGGCATGCTTGCGAGGTTGATGATGTTGCACCGTGAAAAATGGTCCTTAAAGTGATGCAAGGAGCAACACTCCGAGTCGTTTGCTGCCCAAATGAGTGATAAAGGCCGCTGAGATGCTCGCATGAAAAAGCTGGCGGGTGTCTTGATCGCAATGTTCAGCTTGGCCCAGAGCGCGGTAGTTTGGACAGCCACGGTGTACCACTGCTTATTGACAAAAAGGATAGTGCACCACGAGTAGAAGTGCCAAAAATCGGGTATGCACATATCCCTGAGCCAAAGGAATATCTCGGCCAGAATCTCGACTGGAATGGCGTCGACAGGTGCGGATTCAGACCCATAGATGTGGCTCGTGTACGGCATACCCAAGTCCCGGCTTTGGCGGTGATAATGTGGTATTATATGAGTGGTCATTGCAACGCCCAAGAAGATAATATCGTACCACATGCCCCTACTCGACATCTCACGCGGTGCAGCTTCAGTGGTTTACGCTTTGATTTGCAGACAGTATCTAGATAGAACTGATAGAACTGATAGAGCCTCATGAGCCGTGAGGGTATATCGCGCAGACGGGCAATTTGGCTGCTCACCTAGTGCTGCGAGAATCCGGAGAGTTGACTCGTTGGTCGTGTGTGTCGGAGGTAGGAGTGTAGACAAAGTCAGCAAAATCAGAGAGTTTCTGAGTGCAGACGAGATGTGTGGTAGTCGTGAGAGACGAAGCTGCGTTGAAGTTGACTGATTTATTGAGAGGCAGTGGCGCCCACTCTCCAGGCCAATGCAGACGGAGCTTGAAACCGCGTTCAAAACTGCCTAAAGGGGCAGTCGATGGCCTGCCCGTTTTCTGAGGGCCTGTAGCTTGGGAAAGGCCAAGGCCTGACGGTACCATGTTGGTGCTGTATCCTTTACGGATATGCATAGTGGTAAATGGTGACAAGCTTGATTGGATAGTCGTTGGTCGTCTACTATTAGAGTGGTAGTAATGCTGGTAACTATTGGTAGAGCCTAAATGCATCATGAATACAATCATAGAATATCTCTGTAGACGTTTTAGCTGGATGCATACACGTGTAGACTTGCTCAACACGTACCAGGATGTGCAACTGCCAGTGCGGGATTCTGAAGTCGGCTCGCGGTAACCCACCAACTTGTCTCCTCATCCACTGGCACGTCGAAGTACTCATGTCTGTCTTTACTGAAAGTGAAGCAGAGGTCTACGCTCTTTCTAGTGCAATAGATATTCTATTGCGGGAGCCGAGATTAAGTACTAGGACCAAATGGTACCGGGCGAAATACCTGCCATACTATGAAGGTTTAGCCCACATCACACTGTAGCCAGAACATAATAACAACTCGCCTTAGGCTGCCCTCTTCTATAAACTCCTGCAAATTTGACAACGCCATCGTCGTTCGAGAGAAACGTTAACGAGTCGGTGCCGCCGAACCGGTACCTCCAAATTCCAATATTCCCACGGTTCTCCGCCTCAGACTCTCTGGCGGACTTTCGAAGTTCTCTTAACGCGATCGCGCACAGTGATTTTGTTCTGCCTCTTTCGTTCGAATTCTCAGAGTTATCGTATGTGTGCCACTTGCATAAATCGTCGTTGTTTATGACTTATGACTGAATTACTGCTCAAGAAGATGGACGAATAAGTGCTCCTTAAAACGAGAGATTTAAAATGACATGACGCGAAGGCTCTCTCTACCGTAAGATTATCGTCGACGTCGGGACGTGCTCTCATGACAGCGGGCTGGATCAATGCAGTGGTACGCTAAGGCTGCATAGGTACGCGAGTTTGACCAAGAAAAGATCGAGAACACTAAAGAGGATGTGGACACCCTGCTTGTTATTGTGTATGTCAGCCTCTTTCTCTTGTCGCATTATACTGCTTACCTGACCATATTTTCAGGCTAGTCTCTCTTCTCGGTGCTGTCAGCCTTTCTTGTGGAGCTGTGTTATAGGCCACTTTGAGATTCGGAAGTATCTAACATGGGTATTGATGTACAGAGATGAAGAAACGCCATTCGAAGACGGCCTTCTGGAATTGTTGGCCACGATGTATGTCTTGTCTTCGTCTCGCGGAGGATTCGAACGTATGGAATTCGTTCACGGGCTATCATCTCGATCTCGGAGGCTCAGCCTCAAGGAGAGGCTTCGGGATATCTATCCTCTTGCTCTTGCTGAAGCACGAGCACCAACTTCTGACCCTCATCCTCCCGCTACCGCGCAGCGGTCAATGGCGCGACAGGTCCACACCTATCACGTAGGACAGCTACATTCACAATAGCCTCCAACTATCAGATCAGTAGATGTGGGTCGGACAACTTCGTTGTTGACACATACTGTACTTTTTCGACCTTAACGGGGGTCACGGGTCACGGTGAGGGTGTGTTGTTAGATTTTGGCGGGCTGGGGCACTACCTTGTCTCATATAGTCACGATTTTGGCGGGCCTGCGGCGCCCAGTGTTGCTAAAGTAGCGGGTGTCACGGTCCCACCCCCGCTGATGTTGCTAAAATTTAGCAACACACCGTGTCACGGGTCACACCTGGCCCCGTTAAGGTCGAAAAAGTACAGTACTCGCTGCTAACAACCTACGACCATAACTAGGTACGGCGACCACTAGCCTCCTGGTACCTATCTCGATGCAGCAGAGAACCTGATAACGTGCTTGTGAAACCGCCAAATCGTGTCTTCTTTGCATAGCCAGCGGGTTCAGATCCAACTTCTCTTCATCTGTACGAAACTATCAATCGCACCTCTGGAATGTCCTAAACTGCTCGAGGCCCTGCTTCGTACCTCTATTCGCATGATGCTAGAGAGCTCAAGGTATGATGAGCCACTCATAAATCTTACATTTCACGCAGATCCACCCTACTTCACAGCCAACTCTACTTCTGATCATGCAAAGTACTGGCCGGTAGTAGTATGATCCCACTTAGGCAAGTAGCAACTTAAAGTGATTTGACTGCCGTGAACTTACTTGGACAGTGACAGGTGTCAACGAGACAACTGTTCGGCGTTCTAGTTGGGCGGTAATGTCCGTATTTTGCGTTCAAGCACATGTAATAACCATACGGTATGGCGTATAAAAGCGCAGATTGATTTTGGCATGCTCTGGAGCTTCTATACTTAGGTATCCGTGCATGAATCGGATCCTCCGGGGATTTTGAAGAAACTCTGACCGTTGAGTCTGTCCCTTAATCCTTCAGCTCAGACTTTGGAAGGTTTTGCTATACACGGAGCGCTCCACTGGCTTCAATTACGCGCAACAGGGTCCCTGAACGTTCACCGTAACAAGCGTCTCGGCGCGTCTTCCTACAGAGTTTGCTCGAACATCTGTCATCTCAGGACAGCTTTCTCTCGCGACCGCCGGTAAGTCGTATAGACTCTATAAATTCAGAAGGATCAACTCAAACGAAATCACAGATGCTTTTAAGCTGAATTGTTCGTAGTACACTGAAGCCATCAGCATAAGCTTGTTTGCTGTGCATGCTCAGATGGAGCTCGAGGCCCACCATCCAGAGTCCCCCGGTCTGCCGCATCACGGAGAGCTTTGGCTGAAGACTGCTTGACCTCGTCTTCTCTGTCACTGATGACAAGGCACGTAAGACCGCAGTAACGACACTTTCCTTTGCAGTAAGCCCTACGAGTCCTCCAATGTGAGCACAACGTCATTATTACTACTAGCATGGAGCTTCAATGCAGGCAAGCTGCATACAGGGGCAGATCCATGGAAGTTTCGGGGGATGGAACAAACGGTGATGTTACTGCAGCTTCCATATACGGCTCGGGGCGAACGGCGATGTAAATCTAGAAGTCCCGTGAGTTCTCATGCCACCGGTATTTCCAACAACGTGCACTGATGCCACTGAGAGGCTTTCTAGGCCGTGCCTATCACGCATTATGGGATAGACGGCAGTTCTCCCGTAGACGTGCTTAGTACGCACAATTTGTTTTTTAAGGTATGAATAGGCGGGATATAGGCACAGAGGTACTGCTCCCGGGCAATCCAGCACTTTCCCCGCTCCCTGATTATTCTGCTGACATTGAATACCAGCTCAGCGATGTCGTCTTCCACTGAGATCCCTGCCAATGGCCTCGACTTGGCTCCTGTTGTCGGTCCATTGTACTGGGGTACGTGTACTACATGTCTTATACTGCCACTGATATTGATGACTACCCTTGAGCAGGTTTCTTGTGTTCGCTGGTGTGCGTCACTGCCTCGTCGCATGCGATGTCTAATATAATACTGACACCCGTCCCATAAATTCGAACTATAGTCTAACAGGCATCAACATGCTGCAAGGTTACATCTACTTCCCGTCGAACGACAGGAGGATGCTCCAGATCATCGTAAGTCAGAAAGAGGGCACACATCTTCCGATTCTCATTCAGTTATCTCTGGTTTAGGCGGTCTCTATGTTGTAAGGCGCACTCACTTCTTCGTGGATTTTCGCTGACTTTTAGGTGTATAGGGTTTTGAACGCTACGTCCGCTGCCTTGGTCGCACAGTCGGTGTTCTACTACTTGGTGAGTACCGTATGGCTCTCCGCTGCTCCCAAACATATCGTAGGCTATGGTATTGACTTACCCATTTTGCGAAAAGGTTCCGCACTTCGGGTCCTTGGTGCCCTTGAACGCTATTACCGAGTAAGTACTAACCTAACATGACCGGGGTAGCACGCACAGCAGCTCAACTTGGCTACGTGACTGTTCCAACAGTGAACTTTCGGCGGAGTGCCTGATCTCGACTATCATCACGTTCATGTAAGCTTACCCTATACTCCCTTGTGTCCCATCTCGTATATTCACATTTATATAATAGCTCTCAAGGGTACTTCGTCGTACAGCTGTGGACTGGTTAGTCTTAGACTCCTCTACACTATGTGTCTCACATGCATAAATGTTGACTCTACTGATCCTACAGTTGCCAAAGTACGAAATGGCAGTTTCATCATCCCCATCCTTGTGGTATGTCTCCAATTCTCATTTTATTTCTACGATGAAGATACTAAGCTTGGGTTGATTGTTGTAGGGAACGTTGTCTGTGGCAGCGGCAGGTCAGTGATACATTGTGCTATCATTCTTCAAGTTTTTACTGAACATAAAATTTCAATACGCGCAGCTGGAGGTATCGGTGGGTGTCTTGTGTCTTCAGGCTTCGGCTGCCGTTATTGAGAGGTGTTTGAAAGGTTGCACGACCGTTATGGTGGTTCACAAGCATTCCGTCCTAGCAGCCAGGAGTGAAGCCTTCTCGGTAAGAACACTAGCATACGTTTCGTCATTGGGATTTTAACGATTCCAAATGTTTTTATAGGTATTTTTCGGCCTTGCCAAAGGCTTTGGCGCACTCACGGATATCATCGCAACCATAGCCATGTGCTCGATGCTTGCATCTGCAAGAACAGGGTTCGACAGGTGGGCTTCTCAACAACACGAAAAGCATCGTCTTCTGATAGTCAGCGAACTATAGCACGAACTCTGTGATTCGTGCGTTGATGCACTTCATCATGCAACGAGGGATATTGGTCACTTTGATCCAGACGTTGCTGCTTATTACGTTCCATGCAGCTCCTAACCACCTGTACTGGTGAGTAGCAGCACTTCACCTAACTATATTTATCTACAGGTCTGACGGGGATGTAGGCTGGCGTTCCACGTCAATGTCACTAAGCTCTACGCCAATACGTTCTGTAAGTGCTGATTATTACACGAATACAGTCTCCATGACTGATGTTGTTATCTCTGCAGTTGCCATGCTCAACGGGCGGGAACGTATTAACCAGCAGCGCACGGCTACTGGCAAGGTGTCCAGCTACCCCTCCAACATCAGCTTCGGTACCAGCCGGGACAACAAGTCGAAGGTCACTATGTCAAGCCCAGGGACCCATTCACACGACGACGACATCGAGGTGAGTGCTGTTGCTTTTTGTGGAGTGGGATCCTCTTCTGCATTATGTTTGACATTACTTCTGCTCTTAGCTTTCGCTGCATCCCAGTACCAAAGAAAGAAACTCCAACAACAGACCGGATATGCCTCTTGTCACAAAGACTGTGCTCGTGTCAGATCTATGAGGGCTTGATTGCGTGTAAGTTTGGTAGTTGTATGTATTTTGGTTGTACTCTATCCGCTCGTTCCATTTCAATGCTATGCTTTCTGTTTCCGATGAATGCACAAGAGCGTTGAGGAAAGGTAGGATAACCCTAAGTTATGGTTGCCCTCGCCTTCCTAAACGAGAAATTTTGATCCGGTCGCTCCTCCGGTCTTTGAGGTTAAGCGCCAAAGTCGTCGGGATAGGCTTTTGGTGGTCGACCTCTTTCTGCTCAAACTCGGTGTCTCGTCGTCGTGTTCCTCATCCTCGACACCGCAGCTGTCAAAACTTGAGGTCTTCAGCTCGTCTCTACCCTTCAGCGGACTCTATTTGTGACGTGTAACGGCCGGCCGGTTCAAGGTTTGAGGCAATCCAGCAACGTACACCCGGCGGCTTTGTGCTTCACTCCATTACACCGTGCGCGCGTTGCCTCGGCCACCATCCTCCTTCATTGGCTTTTATATCGACCTCTCTGCTGAACACAACTAGCACCCTTGAAAATTCACGAGATGGACGCAGACCTCATCAAGCTAGTTAACAAGCTGCAGGATACCTTTGCCAACCTTGGTAAGCCACAAGTTGTGTTGTCATGCGCGTAATTGCTCACCTGATGTTCAATCCAAGGCGGAGAGCTGGACATGCCCCAGCTCGCTGTGGTACGGCTATATGCGCTTTAGAAGTCTCGCTGAATGTTCAGTTGTGTTTGTAGGTTGGTAGTCAATCGGCAGGCAAGTCGAGTGTCCTTGAAACGTACGTCCTTTGTCTCGCGGAAGGTTTCGCGCTCACCGTCACGTCGTGTACAGCATTGTCGGACGCGACTTTCTCCCCCGTGGCCAAGGCATCGTGACCAGGCGACCCCTCATCCTTCAACTCATCCACACACCCGTACCCGACCCGTCCTCAAGCAGCTCTCAGTCATACACCGAATGGGGCCAATTCTTACACATTGACAAACGCTTCACGGAGTTTGACGAGATACGGAAAGAGATCGAGCAGGAGACGTTCAGAGTCGCTGGACAGAACAAGGGTATCAGCAAGTTGCCCATTCACCTCAGGATATACAGCCCTAATGTGCTTGACCTGACGCTGGTGGACTTGCCGGGTTTGACAAAGGTGAGCAGACTTCAGTGGTCTTGTACCCTGCATGACTAACCTCTGCCTACAAGATCCCTGTTGGTGACCAGCCCAGCGACATCGAGCGACAAATCCGCGGTCTTGTATTAGACTACATCTCAAAACCGAACTGGTAAGGTTCTCACCCATTTCCGTATGGACGTCATTCACGCGTCAATTCGCACAGCGTCATCCTCGCCGTTTCCGCCGCCAACGTCGACCTCGCGAACTCGGAGTCCCTGAAGCTTGCACGCTCCGTGGACCCACAGGGCCGTCGCACAATTGGTGTCCTCACGAAACTCGACCTAATGGACGCAGGCACCAACGCCCTGGACATCCTCACCGGCCGTGTCTACCCCCTCAAGCTCGGATTCATCGGTGTCGTCAATCGCAGCCAGCAAGACATCAATTCGAACAAAAGCTTGGGCGACGCTCTCGACCATGAAGCGGAGTTCTTCAAGAGCCACGCCGCGTACCGGAATATTGCGCACAAGAATGGTACCAAGTATCTCGCGAAGACGTTGAACCAGGTGCTTATGAACCATATACGGGACAAACTACCGGATATGAAGGCCAAGTTGAATACGTTGATGGGTCAAGCACAGCAAGAGCTCAACTCGTTCGGTGACTCTGCCATCTACGGTGACGCGAACCAAGTAAGTTTTCTTTAAGCCAGGGTTAACGCAGCACTAACACCAAGAATCACAATCAGCAAGGCGGTCTAATCCTCCGACTCATGACCCAATTCGCACGAGACTTCGTCTCCTCGATCGAAGGCACCAACGCCGAGGTATCAACAAAAGAGCTCTCCGGTGGCGCACGCATATACTACATCTTCAACGACGTCTTCGGGCACGCCCTGCTCTCACTCGACGCCACGCACAACCTGGACAACCAGGATATCCGCACGGCGATCCGAAACTCGACGGGCCCCCGGCCGAGTTTGTTCGTACCGGAGATCGCGTTCGACTTGCTTGTGAAGCCGCAGATTAAGCTGCTTGAGGCGCCGAGTTTGAGGTGTGTTGAATTGGTGTATGAGGAGCTTGTCAAGATATGTCATAATTGCACGAGCGCGGTAAGTTGTACACTTTCTCGTGTCTCGAATGCCATTGTTAATATATCTGCATACAGGAGCTGCAACGTTTCCCTAGGTTGCATGCGCAACTCGTGGAAGTTGTGTCTGAGCTGTTGCGGGAACGGCTTGGTCCAACGACGGAGTACGCCCAAAGTCTCATTGATATTCAGACAGCATACATCAACACAAACCATCCGGCGTTCATATCTGGCTCTGCTGCTGCGACGTCACAGGCTTCTGCCCCTACACCTCCAAGACAGATCGCACCTCCACGAGTACGTTATACGTACCCTCCAGAGCACTCTTGAACTCGACTAATGACCATCTCCCTATAGCCCTCTGCTGCAGAGATCCTCAACGGCTCCTCTGACGCGTCAGAAGATATCGCTGAATCCAGTGACGACACAGCAAGTGCTAACGGCGCCAACGGCCGAGAAGGCCGCACAGTGTCTGGCTCACTACACGAACGAGCCCGTACAACCCCCTCGGGACCTGCAGCAGCATCTGCCCGTCGAGCAACGTCACCCAAACCGCACCACCATCACCACCACAAACAGGTCGTCCCTCAACCACCCGCAGGCTCCAGCGCCGCCAAGGAGACGTTCCTGACCTACTTCTTTGGCCAGAACGGCACCGCACCGCTGTCTGGCGCGTCGATCGAACGGGCGACCAATACTACGGAGACGTCGATATCGCCTGTGGGGCGGGAGGTTTCCGGCAGTAACGACCTTGCGTTGAGGTCTGGTTTGATGGCCGGGAAGCGGGCTATTGAGGGGAGCAACGCGGCGTTCGATATGAAGAGCTTGGGGAAGCATATAGAAGCCGTAAGTACATTGACATTGAATTCCTCACGCACGTCAAAACGAAATCCTGTTTCGGGAACTCACGTCTCCTCCGTCTCCGTTTCTTTGTCATTGGCCGTTTGCTTATCTGCTATCTGTCGTTTACAGGCGTCGGACGGAGGCCCTCAGCTGACGATGCGGGAGGAGATGGAGACGAACCTCATACGCTCGCTCATTGCGTCGTACTTCAACATCGTGCGCCAGACGATCCAGGACCTCATCCCCAAGGCCATCATGCACCTGCTCGTGAACTTTACGTCGCAACATGTGCAGAACAGGCTCGTCGCGTCGCTGTACAAGCCTGACTTGTTTGGCGAGTTGCTGAATGAGGACGAGGCTCTCGTGGCGGAGCGCACGAGGGTGAAGGCGCTGTTGGACGCATACAAGGACGCTTTCAAAACTCTCTCGGAGGTAACCTTAAAGTCGACGTAGACAAAGTACATATAGTAGTATACATACGGATATGGATGCCTGCATATACGCTGTCTTTAGAGAAATGTCTGTCTGTTTTTCCAGTCGTTTTGTTGTCACGATCTTACAGTTCGGTCGCACGGTACTTCTATATAATCTCTTGCATATAACTGGTAGAACCCGAGTACAGAATGAATATACAACAAACAACAACAATACTGTTCAGTCCGGTCCCATGATGACTACTACTCTATGTAAACTAACGTGATACTGATGATCGTGCTATCGTAAACTTCTCTATGGTGGATGCTAGGCTAACGTATTACCGTGTATTACCTGCCGTACAGACTTCGAACAGGGTCGAGAGGAATCGTGTGTTCACTCAGCGGGGCCCGACTGAGGCGTGTCATCTACGTCGACCCAAATTTCGGTGGCACCAGTCGAGAATGCAGTTGACGAATCTTCTCCCTCTGAATCGCCGCCGTCGTCCGCTTCTAGTTCGTCAGAACCGGACGTCTTCTCCGTCTAGGACTCGTTATATCAAAACTCAGAACATACTTGCAGAAGTTTAAAACTTACCTCTGCTGTCGTTGAAGCTTCTGTCGGCTTCTGCTGCTACGCGTTTAGCCACAATGAAGGTCGACTCACTTCTGTGAATGATTTACCTGTTCTGTCTAAGAATGAATCACGTCAGGTGTGTGCCCGGATCATAGAGCAACAAAAAAACTTACCTCAGTCTTGGCCTGAGCCGCCTACGATGGAATTCATCAGGACGAATTCGTGATGGTGATGTGCATTACACGAACCTGCTTTTCCTTAGCCTCGCGCTACAGTAAATATCTGGTAAGTAACCTGTACGTGATTGCAAGGCATGAAGATGGCGCGCTCACCTCTTCTTTCTCCCTTTGCAGCCGAGCACGAGTCTCCCGCTCTTGTACGACCCTACAGGCACATCCGTTACTCTCTACATCCCACGATCCGGCAAGCAAGGTATTACGCACCAAGACGTAGCTTCTTCGACGCACTCTCGTGGCCGAGTCTTGTTACGGAGAAGGTACCCTTGAAGGGAGGCGACCTACGTGACTGTTAGTTCACGCCAAACTGAGACATAATACTTGACTTACGCTGAATTCGTCCTCTGGAATGGACGCTGCAAAACGCTTAGCAAGGATATTAAGCTCGGATTCGGACAAGGGCGGTACTATGGCAGACCGCTTCTTGCGTCCGGATCCAGGAAGATTGTCCTGAGAAAGAGGATCACGCGGGGCTTGAATCGGCTGCTCGACCTCCGCCGGGAAAAAGCATTTGAATATGCCCTCTGCTTGCCATCTCGTTGCGTTTTTGAAGTTCACCCATACGTCCATGCGGCCCGGTCGACTGAGTGCGGGGTCAAGTCGCTCGATGTGATTAGTGGTGGCAAACAGTAGGCTGATGTTTGAGTATCGCGGTGTTAGTGACTTCGGTATTACAACAAATGGTTCAAATGTTACTTACCGGCCTTCTGCCGCGGCGACTCCGTCCAAGCTGTTTAACAGGCCACTCAGAGTGAGTGTTGAAGTGTTGTCTTCCTTACTGCTATCATCTTTCTCTCGGGTATTGGAAGTAGTTTTCCTGGTTGGTGCACCAGTAGAGTTCTCATCACGAGAGATACCCCGTGTGAATGCAGCGTCAAGATCTTCAAGAAGGAGAATACATCTATACATCCGCCACAGTTGTTAGCGCTCATACTGTACAGATTATAAAGACTGTATACCTGGACGGAACATTCCCCATGAGCTTCGCTAGTGTATCATCACTCATGCTATACACAATTCAGTCTTAGTACTGCCGAGACAGGTCGACGACTCACCCTTTGGAAGATAAGCTTACAACATAGATGTCGAGCCCGAGCTCTCCGGCCAAGCTATGTATCAGTGATGTTTTTCCGCTATATCGACATGCTGGTGTGAACCCGAGGTGAGAGATGATAAATGCGAGCAAACGCACCTCCCCGGAACACCGTGTAACAAGTAACCTCGGCGAAAAGGAATTCCTGTTTATGTTAGAAACTCTACGACCCTGAAATAGTGTGTTTCTGACACACCTCTCTCGGCATACCTGACAATGAGGGAGGCGCGATCAGGAAAGAAAAGGTGGCTGTGATATATGAAGAGTAACGTACCAGTCTTCTGATTGAAGGAAATCCTTACAGTCAGCGAGGATCATGTCCTTAACGCCTGGCTCGAGAACTATGGAACTCATGGGTCGCTTCTGGCGGGCACCACTCCAGCGCCAGCACGCGTACGGTCTGTATTACTTGGTCAGAACTGTGGAAGTTAAGGTGAATGAGCGTAGACGAACGTTTCAGCCATGAAGATATGCACGCGGTGGATCGCATCCTTCTCGTATTCACGCTTGGCTTCTAGTACGAGCTTCTTCAGAATATCGTTATTGCGCGCCACCACGCTGCATTTATCGCTCAGGGTCAGTCCACTACGATTTCCGAAACTAGTATTATTCTACTAACCTTATCGTCAGTTCGCTGCAGGAGCCGTACTCGTGAGCTCGCCTTTTACGAGTAATCTAAGCCAACGATTAACGGCGCTCATCGAGACAAGCTACAGTTTGCTTACTTTGAGCCAATGTCCCCGATAATAGATGGTATGGGTGGTATCTGAATGCACGTATAAGCATCGTTGAGCAGACTGACGTCGTCACAGTTTTCGTCATCGTGTACGTACCGACACTAGGGATGATTGCCACTACATAGAACGTAAGCAAGAGCAGGATACAAAAACTTCATGGGGACGTACCTTTACGCTTACGCCGATGGCTGTCAGCTGAAAATTCCACATTATCCTCTTCGTCATCGTCTACCAAATCCCCTGTCGTGCTCTGAGATATGCCGTTAACTGAGCGTGTCGTAATATCAAACTCTCGACTACGACCCCATGCAGGTTGCTGTGGATTGACATATCAGCGTGCCTGGCATCTGTTACATCCACTTCTGCTCGCAAATTACCTTAGACAGCCAGTGCATGAGCCTGATAAAGCAGATTAGCAGCTATAAATGGGTATCTTACACTATATGCGACTCACCAGTCATAGGGATAGTCTTCTTGACAAAAGTGGGCAGTAAGGAAGAAGGCTGGTGAATGGCTCTCGCGTCAGAAATGACTTTGATATATTATGAGGTCACGTACAATCCACAAAACCGTTCCACGCAGACATGGAAGCCCGACGAGCGGTCTCAACGGTACTCCCAATGACTACAAGTTTCTGAGAAGGAGCTCTCAGCGCATAAAGGGCGAAGGCGAGCCTTGTCGAGCACTTACCAGCGTATCATGTATCGGGCTTGTGCTGCTCGTGAGCGGCGTCAATAGGCTCTTGAGCGCATTCATGATGTTAAAGTCGACGCGCGCGAATGCTGTCTCGGGCGAGGGGAGATCCAGGTGAGAATGGCTGGGATCCTAGGCTTTATGCCTTCTGTACTGGACGAATCAAGGATTTCCGACGCTCGCCCCCTTCGGATGAAGCCTGCCGGCTTCTACAGAAAGCAGTCGTTTAAAAGGGGCGCCACTGAGTTGGGAGAAACTTGATCTAGATTGTAGGCTCTGTTGTGATGGCGATCGCTACAGTCTTATGTAGGAAGGGTGAACACACCTTGTATAGAGTAAAAGGGTAGAATGATGACGTGCCTTTGCCCCTGACTGGCTTCGAGCAGAACAGATGAAGACATCCATTGGTCAACAACACGAAAGGTGCCACTGCATGCAGGTGACATGCGATCATACACATGTACCGCCGCCACTCGATCCGTAACACTCGTTGAGTACGAGCTTGGGTAAGTTGTAAGCCGCCGAAGGAGGACAGTCTGTCTATAGGGATACATTTTACCGAAACGGGTAATAAATAAAAGCCCCGTGCATGTATGGGTGAACCTCGTGTCTAGCTGAGTTTATTTCAGAGCCTTGTATTCGGAATCGATGGGTGCACTGCGCACAGTACGATCCTGGGCGCGGAAAGAGAGACGTTTCCTGTGTTCTTAGCACGATTACTGTGTCGGGTACAGTCGTCCAGCAAACTATGTCGCGGCCCTGCAACGATAAGTCAAATAGCTGTATGTAGCGCCCTAATAGTAGTATGAGACGCACAGAGTTGAATATCGGATACTCTAGTTAACAAATCGTCTGATAGTCGCATATACAACTGAGGCAAGCGGCCGCTCGATTACCACATGGTGCACCATCTTGAATTCCACAGACGCGTAGGAACATGATGAGATTGTCATGAGCCGACTAAGCGTCCGTGCATTGAAACAGATTGTGAGGGAACATGTAATGTGCATGTACGCGCCACGCAGGCCCTAAAGCTTAAGTCCATTATGCTATAATGACGGAGTTAGTCCAATACGTTGCAACTTGATGCTGATGAGGTGTACTCACCTTGCACCTGAGTCAGACCCACTCTAGGGAGGATAGATTGCGGCAAATAAGACGTAAGCTGGATGTAATAAGAGAGCAAATTTATGCGGGAAAGTAGCCGGAATTAAGGAGGGTAAGACACGTTTTCTTGATTGTCAATGTCCCATACCATCGCGCGTCCGAGAATGAGGTAGCTCAAGCGAAATCCACACGACGGAAAAACCCCGAGAGTAAAGTTATCCGGGAGAAGAACACGTGCCTATGAACCTTACACCATAGAGGTTCTTGCTATTGACAAGTCCAAAAGGTCCGCCCTCGTACTGATTCATTACCTACAGCTTTAGCGATGAAGTATGAGCTGTATGGGATCTCATGACAAGCGGTACTTGCAAGCGTGGAAGTAGTTACTCTAAGAATCTGCACGCGCGGTAAGCCAATGTTGTCCCGAACAAATTTGTCAGGGATAGACACCCACGCTCCGAATTCCATCGCAAACGATAGGCTTTAGGAACACTGTCGTGTTCGGACCTCAACATTAGAGCCCGTTGCTGCGATCACCATGGTCATTTGACTGCCGCAATGGGCCACGCCATACACCTGTCACTTGCAGAATCAGAAAACGCAAACCCTAGACTCATAGCTAGCAGGATACGATCGCCTACCCGTTAACCACAAAAACGCCAGGGAAGACGAGTCAGCTTCCGAATTCTTTGGCTTACACATGCTGCGCGCGACTGTTTGCGTCATTCCAGATACTGATGTTCGAGTATTTTGAATGCACTGCAGGTTGCCGATTTTTTCTGCGATCGTATTATTTGATAAGCATGGATCCATATATGTGTGGATTTATCACGAAAGTGACCAGATATAAAACACTTACGCTCCGAATTCCAATGCGGCTGGCAAACATTGCCAACACATGTCCGGAGCATAACGATCGAAGCCGTGTTGTGAGGGACACGAACTAATCACCTGCCGTTATTGGGTGTTCACGGAGAAACCAAGTCAAACGCCTACGCACCAGCTGCAAGATTAGAATCAACAGCATATACACCCCAGAGTCGGAGCCGATTTATTCCCAGCACTGTTGAGGTAGAAGCGGGTGGGGCGACCCGATGAGCTAGACATGACAAGGGAGCCCTGAAAGATACATTCAGCATAGTCCTGAATACAGAAGGACCAATGAATTACCAAAGAAGTACATATGTGTATTTGGGTCGCGGTCCGGAAGACTGGAGCTTTGATAAGGATGTCGGTGATTGGAGGATCGCAATCGTTCGAGGAGCTGAAGTTCGAATACCCTATGCACGAGCGTCCTAGTAAATGTATATGTCGATCAGCACCGCAAGAGGGGAGATATGAATCCGATAGCGTGAATCAGAGACCTAGTCGTGATAGCCTCCCGTTGCCAGCGGCCTGAGGTCCTATCCGTGTGCATGTGCGAGGATGTCGAGACCAGCAATTGCAGTTCTCTCCAGCTAGCGAGGGGCACACTGGATGTCGAGTATTAGGCGTAGTCCCCTGATAAGTCTGAACCACTCACAGAGTGGATTCGAAGGTCTGCCGGATTGCAACCGAACCTATATAAGTAGTATTGTGATACTGGACAAGGGCATGTATTTGTGAACAACGCTGCTTACCAAAAGAGACCACATACCTTCAACGAAAGGTAGCCATTCTCGCATCACAAATCATCTGTCTATAATATATCTGATAAGTTGGATTAGCGAAGGCTGGAAGAGTAGTTGGGGCAACAGTCGGATCTGTGCATGTTACAGTAGTAGGAACTTTGGGAAGGGGATTGGTGATTGGCGGATTGCAATCGGTCGAGGAGCTGAAGTTCAATATGCTATGCACGAGCGTCCTAGTAAATGCATATGTCGATCAGCACCGCCAGAGGGAAGATATCATATCTGATAGCGTGGATTAGACCTATTCGTCATAGCCTCCCATTACCAGCGGCCTGAAAGCCCACTCGTATACATGTGCAAGGATGTGGAGGCCTGTAATTGCGAGTCTCTCCCGCTCGCGAGAGGCACAGATGATGAGCGGTGGGCTTAGTCTCCTGATAATTCGGCATAGCCAGTCTGAACCACATACAGGGTAGAGTCGATAGTCTGCTGTATTGCAACAGGGACCTGAATAAGGAGCATTGTGATAATGAACGAGGACCTTGTATTTGGGAACAACGCACTTACCGGAAGCGACTGGATACCCTCAATTGTCGACAGTGCGCGGCCATGCCAAGGGACGAAAGACAGCCATCGTCGTATCACGAATCGTCTGCCCACAATATATCTGATAAGTTGGATTAGTGAAGGTTGGGAGGGCAGCTGGGGCAACGGTGGCCACAACGACATCCCGATTGCCCGGTCACGTGAATCGTTGCATGTACAGTACTCGTCGGTCTCAGAAAACATTATGATTGAAATATATAGCAAGCTAGCTGATGATAAATGACGTTCTTCAGTACACAGGCTAGTTTCGTGTAGGACAGAACTCACCAAATGTACAGAATTACAGCGAGGACTCGGGGGTATAATGACAAGACAGACATCATATGTGGCCGTTCGTACCATTCGCATTCGGCGGTTGATGAGGAATGAACTGTATAGGCTCGACCATTGGCATAGGATGTGGTTGCTGCGGAATTGGCACCTGCATCGGCATCGGTACCTGCACTGGGATCGGCATGACCTCCGGAGCTACTGGGACGCTCGCGGTGGTATAGTGGATTGGGACAGGGTCGTGTTGGAGGTAGTGTATGAGAGTTGGCTGGCCTGGTACCGCAATGTCTACAGCGTCAAGTAGAAGGCTGGATAGGGTTGACGTTGGGCTGATGAGTGAACTAGAGGAGAAAAGTAATTGGCGACGCACTTGCACTCGTTTTGGAGGTTGCGCATCTTCTCCGCTGCCTGAGCAAGCTCGCGCTCGTATTGTGTATGGGTCTATGATATTATATAATAAGCCCTTGGTGACAATTAAGTCCACTACACGTACTCACCGCGTTAACTTGTTCGTACTTCTCCTTCATAGCAAGGAACCTGTCCATACGGCTACTAAGCGTGACTGCATCAACAAATCGGATGTTACGCGTACTTTTCCTTGTACTTTGTCGCCCTTTGTGCTGCCAAAGCCTACTTTGCACCAACTGAGCCAAGCAATGAATTGGACAAGAGACTAATGCGTACAGATTGGGACATCGTAGCTGATGGCTTTCCCGCGTCGGCCTTGTCCCCTCTCGACGATGTTCTGTTCCCCGAGTGAGTGCGTTCAAGATTAGGTCGTGTTGCTTGAGGTGCCGTTATTGAGCTCTCCATTGTTCAGACCACGAAATTAAGCAATGAAACGATAGGGAGAGGCGTGTACGGATATGGTTGAGAGCAAGTTCATGACGGGCGCCAACATTAGTAAACCCCGCATCTAGATCTAGATCTGTGCGATCTGTGGCCACATCACGCATTGCCAGTAGTATATATACCGAACTCGCAGTATATATGCTAGGTGCGGCAGGTGTGTGCGTAGCTCAGTGGGTAGAGCGTGATTACTTGGGTCTTGAGTAGTCAAGGGCGCAGGTTCAATTCCTGCCGTGCTTCTGCTCTTCTATCGCGAGTAGAGGGGTAGAGGCCTGACCACCTTTTTTGTTCGTACACAGTGCACAGGAGATAAGTAACAGATCTGGACTTAGTGCACGCCAGGTATGGCAGGCCTGAGGCGAGTGTGTAACTTGATACGTATGGGCAGAGCGTGGGCGTACTTAAGCCATAGCTGATTGTCCATATATTTCTTTTATTTCCTTTCTCGTACCACGATTCGATTCGACACGCGACTTCCACGAGTTCACCCACGACGGTCATCTCATGTTCTAACTTGCCAGGACTCTTTGAATGCGGGATTCATATCCTTATACCAGGAGATCTAGAAGCACGCGATGAAGACGCCCATTTCGAAGTCACTCTTTGACGGCGACGTGAGCCTTGCATTGGACGCACTGCGAGCTGACTTGATGCCTCTGAACAGAGTCAAGTTTGGCAAAGGTGCGTTCCGCTCGTTAACATAAGTACAGTATGTAATGGTCGCGAATTAACCATTCGTTAATCAGCGTGTTTCAGTCCGCATGTACCGCGGGACATCCAGCGAGTCTGGGGTGCGTACAAATAGCCCCATCCTATCTCTTGAAAGCTCAAACTCAACTGACCAATTCTGTTCTATAACTCTAGTTGATTATGGAGGTACCGTACACACTCTGAAAGAAGCGACGTCAGAAGAACACATTCGTTTCTTCTGCTATGGCAGAACCGACCCATGGTACGGCTCGTAAGTTTGATCCAGCTCACACTACAAAGCATATAGTCGCTCATGTATGCGCATACAGTTTGTCTCAGAATGCTATGGCGGTAAGTGAACGTCGCATTGTCACTGTGTGTAAATCCTGCTGAACGTAGTATGTTGTTAGATCTTTCACGCGTCGTGGGTCGACAAAGTTGTCGAAGCCAACTTCATGCTTCCTATCGCGCCTTTTGTCCTTAATTGTATGCGTTTCAGATATCGCATAAAATATCGCTGATCAAGAGTATCGTTTCGTTTCGTTAGCTGATTGTCTTGCATCTCCAAAGCCAGCACCAATAGACGTCACGCCAAGCAAAGAAGTCTCAAAGTCGCAGCCCGCACGTCATACGGATGTACACCAGGACACCTCGCCCATATGTTCTTCAATCTCGAAGGGGCGAGAACGCTTCTTAGAAGAGACCCTATCACAAGCTAGTCATCATACGAGCCCTCATAAAGAGAAGGCATCCAAATTACACCCTTCCTCCGTCCCTCGACCCACGCAAGCAGTCGACAAAACCCCTCCTCGGCAGCTCACAAGTACACCACGTCTCCCTCCTTCCATCCCATCGCTCCCAACCAAACGCACATACGAATCACATTTCGACCCTCCTCGCAGTATCAAGAAGGCACGTATCTCGGTGATGCCTGAGCCGCAAGAGGACTTCGACGTCTGCCTCCCACCCTCGAAGTCTTCTGTTTCTTTCGCTTCTACGACTATTCATACAGGCGAAGGCGAAGGGCTACCTGAGGCCGGCAAGACAATCAGCCCTGATACCTCGGGCGACACGCTTGTCTCTGCGCAGACTATTCCGCACATCGATTTCCGCAAGATCGCTCGGGAGGAGCGCAGGTCGTCTTCTAGGTCGCGCCGTATTACTCGCTCGCAACGGGTTTTGCAGGAGAAGAAACAGACCGAAGCTCCTTCGTACGTATTCCTCTCGCCTTTCTTACCTTTGCCCATCTAACTAGTACATATGCATCCAGGCTACCTTTCAAATCAGCCAACAAGAACCACGACGTACCGCATATAACGATGTCTGCAGCTCGAACGGCGCTCCGAGACGTCAAGGTTATGAAGGCAGCTGTTATACTCCCACGGAGGGTACACCTTGGCAAGGCGTTCGAGCTCTCAGCGACTGAGCAGAAGAAGTCGAAAGCCGGTAAGAAGGGTGTCAAGTCGCGAGCGAGATGATTTTAAGCGTGCCAGTGTGCGGGTTTACGACTCCCACTCGTATCAGTATGTATGACCTTACGACCCAACTTTTCCAGTCCCTCATAGATGCCACTAGAGCCGCATATCGCATATTAATTCGTATTTGCATGTATTTTTATCAAGCTTTCACACTCACTCGGTCTTCCACCAGTATCCCCTGCATCCTGTTGTCTCCATACCTGTAGCATCCGCCCTTACATACCCCAGCATGTTTCAATAGCACACCCAACCCTGTACAATATTTCTGTATTCTATTCCCCATTTTGCAGGACCGCTCTCCTCATCGTGAAAAGCCGGAGCACGCCGCTCTGTCTCCGGCGTTTACGCGCAGAGGCTCGCCGACGGGCGCCTATAGACTGTACCCACAACTTTCGTCCACGACGTCGAGCGAGTCGTCTGCTATTTCTTCCTTAAACTATGGCCTCGAGGATCGCCCTTAACACTCTCCGAACAGCAGGTGCGTACATATAGCTGCTCGTCGTGTTGAATGTCGTCGAGTGCTGACTTTTGCATCGCGTAGTTCGCCCGCAGGCGGTCGCTGCCGTTCCTCGGGTCCTCGCGGCGTGCGTGCTTTCCACAACGACCTCTTTAACTTGTTGAACTAACCACACATTTTTGTGTTTTTTGTCTGGTCAAAATGGATTCTGTAGTCGCGGAATGTCCAGCTCTTCTACTCCTCCTGAACAGCGCGCCTCGGAGCTCGTCAACAAGCTCCCTTCCTCGCCCAACCTGATCACCAAGACCGGCAGTGCTATCCTCGGAAGCGGTCTCATTGCTACCGCCATCTCGCAGGAGCTCTATGTCATGAACGAGGAGACCGTTATCTTGGCCGGCTTCGTTGTGCTCGTTTCCTTCATTGCCAAAGTGCGTTCTCACTCTGCTCACTCTTCTCCACGTCAAACTCACCAAATACTTGTCTACCATATAGTCTATGAAGGGCCCGTACGCCGAGTGGGCTCAAGGCCACATCGACCGCATGACCAACGTCCTGCAGAGCGCTCGTGCACGTCACACTCAATCCGTCAAGGACCGCATCGAGGGCGTCGAAAAGATGAAGGACGTCGTCTCTCTTACCGAGGGCCTCTTCGCCTTGTCGAAGGAGACTGCCAAGTTTGAGAGCGAGATCTTCGTGCAGCGCCAGAAGGTCGCTTTGGCCGCGGAGGTGAAGTCGGTCTTGGACAGCTGGGTGCGCTATGAGCAGCAGGCGAAGGAGAACGAGCAGGCGGAGTTGGCGAAGAGCGTCATTGCCAATGTCCTCAAGAGCATCCAGGACGAGAAGGCACAGCGTGACATTCTTGCTGGCGCTGTTGCCGAGGTTGAACGTGAGTGGCGAGTTTTCTGGAGTGTGAGATAGTGTGCTTATCAGAAACAATGGACATGTAGAGCTCGTCAAGAGCAAGGCGATCTAGATGGCGTATTTCTGGCTGGATTAACTTCGCATTAGACTATCTGTTAGGTGTACCAACGCTGGACCACCGCCGTACCCCTTGCTCAATAAAACTCTGACCTTCTTTTGAAGATTTTCTTTCGCCGGAAGTATCCTTCTGTGCGGTGAGCGAACGCATACCGGACAAGTCACGTTCAAGAAGTGCCTGTCGTCGTGTTAACTAAGCTGCTGAGAATGAATGTGTCGTCAGTAGGCGAAATTAGCGTCATGACTTACATTTCCAGGTATACCTCTGCTGTCAGCTATGTGAAAATGGTCTTGTGCACGCCGACCATCCGTTATCAACGGTACAACAACATGGCACTGACTTCTAGCTTTAAGCTCGTTTGGGCGCGAGGGACTGATTCGGGGTTAGGCAAGATACTTGCCTTTACGGGTAAGTTTTGTAGTGCTCCTTCTCTTACTATTGTCTTACGCTATACCCTCTAGAAATTCCGAGACTATCGGCAGCGTTACGAATGGGGATACTCAATCCCTTATCCCGAGAAGCATCTCAAGACCGAATCGCCCGAGGAAATCCTCCGCAATCTATGGCCATGGTCTATTTCATAGCTTATATCCCGATTCTTTTCACATGACTGATCCGCCTGATCAAGCTTCCACACCCTCACACCTGGTTATCGCGCGACCTTGCGTGCATCTTCCTAGATTTTGCTCGCCAAGCTCTATTGGAGACGATGTTCTACGGTCTTGTCGGGTTCGGCACCGCCGATTTACGCTTGTGATACCGAAGCCCCCGTAGACCCGAGTCAAAGCAGACCGCCGGAACGTAACGGGGCTGTATCGCATTCGTGCATTCGTGCAATCGCCACATTCCGCTCTACACTCGCACGTATGATGGCCGGTTCCACGCAGCAGGTGCACCTACCTACACTCGAGCGACATTATCTCATTCGTACAAGCTTGCTTCGATACAACATGACATTACGCGACGCGAAAAGATATCAGAGATGGACGAGATGGGTTCAGGAGATGCCTGCATGGGATCTTTGACATGGGATGGATGAACGATCTCGTGCGATTGTGGTATGTGATCTTATCCCGCATGAGCAATCTTGGCCCAATCGTTGACCTCTGGTTATCAGACAGTATTACTAGACGCAGTCATGTGGGTGCGAGGGTAAGCAGTTAGTACCAAAGTAATCGTAATCACGACAGGTTCCTCGTGCACGCGATACTCTCAGTCTCTTGCTCGAGCTCTGGCTAAGGAAGGCTAAGCAGCCAATGACCACGGTCATCGCTTGGTTCGGAGGGGGCATAGTCTCGCCGAGGTAAGGTTCTATCCTAGCAATGACAAACTTTGACGATGATCAACCTTTCAAGATGCGGAAGTTTACTTAAACTGTCGAAAGAGGGAGATGAGGGTGGGTCATGATCCAGGGTCAGGGTCGACGGCGATGGCAATATGCGTGCGTTTGAACGAGGGGTGGTCATCTGAGACATTGCCTCCGCTTTTTGATGATCATTGCACCTACATACGCATGTACGAGATGGAACTGTGCATACTCAGCACAATAAGTATGAATGGCTGCAAACTGCATTGAATGCGGACACGCCAATCCAGACTATCGCGTTCAGTAATTGGCTTTGACATGGTGTTCAGTGTTCGTTAAGGAAACTGAAGAACGGGGGTGCATGGAAGGTTCGACGATCGTCAATATGTCCGAGACTTTTGCTAGAACGTTGCCTCGTGTATATCGTCCCAACTCTATCGTAGCTCCTGATAACGTGCTTAGCAGGTTAGCAATTATACTACGCAGTACACCATGCATATCATGCTAGCTATTATCGGCGTGATTGAAGCTCAAGACGCGTGCATGCGCGCAAACATTTTAGTACGATCTACCCTCCGAGTCAGTCATTCTGGGAATGCAGTGAGGAGGATAAACATGTCTGTGTATATGCCGATGTTTTTATATCAAGTGTACATGTCTATAGAGGTGGAGGGATAAGAGTCAAGAAGAGTAACACAACCGAACATGGGGGATATGAGTGGAAGGATATATGGGTTGATGGATGGCGAGTGTATGAAAGGAAAGAAGGTATAGTTTTGGAGAAAGAAGAGAGAAGGAGAAGGACGTCGACGTCTTGGGCCTGGTGAGTAACTCCGTGAAGGTACGTAAGTACTTTGCACGCGTAGTAGGCCTGCCCGCGTGGGACACACATGCATGCAGCTGCACGCCTGAGCGCACCCGAGTCGTGATCGCTGCTGCAACGACGTTACCGCATGGCACGCGATAATGGGCCCGAACTCTATGCGCTTGGTTGGTGTGGGTGGGTGAAATGACCATGTTTTCTTTGAGTTGCACGAGATATGAGCAATGATGCGAAGAAGTTGGCGTAAGAACTGACAAGCGAAGAAGAAGAGTATGACAAGAAAGACAGGCGATAAAGAAAGAAGGGAGGAAGAGGAAGATGCATGCGCTGTGGAAACAAAAAAGCACTGAACACAAGACTAACGGGGTAACTGATGGCTGTGGCGAAAGATTTGTGGAAAACAGTGAGACAGTGGTGGACGAGATACCGGTTTGACACAACAGCTCGAGCGTGAAGATCCAAAGGGGGGAGGACGAGAGATACTCAAAATATACGGAGGAGACAGAGAAGTATCCAGTTGAAACCAATACCGCACGGATCGCCCTGGCCCATTTACCGAGGTGGGTTTGGTGATACCTGCGGGGGATTTGAACCTGCGATGTTGGTGCGCAAAAGAGCGTCGAACGCGGATAGCGAGGGAAGAGGTGCCGAGTAAGTCCAAGCGAAGGAAGGGTAAGGCAAGTGAGTGAGAGTGGAACGGCAGAGTGAGTCCGAGGTCGGCCAAGGGCCAACAGAGGGGGTAACTAAAGATTCGACAACAAACTAGGCAAAGAACGGTGAAGATGAGGAACGAGGGGGCACTGTTACAAGAACGCGATTCGGGATGCTTGTTTGATTCTTCAGTTCGCCGACGGGGGCTGCTTGATGATACCTCCCGGGATAGACAGCGTCGGCAGCCCGTGGTGGGTCCTCGAGACCGAAGCGATATTCGGCACGGGCAGGTCATCCCTCCGTCCAGTCGGAACCCGCGACTGCAGCCCACTCCCACTCCTCGGCCTCGTCTGCGGCCACCCTCCAGCGATCTGGTATCCCAGCGGCGCAGAATCACTCCGAGCCCTACTGCCCTTCTTCCCCGAGGCAGAATCATCCCCGCTCCCGCCCGTACGCTGTCTCTTGCGACCCTGCGCGTCGTCGAACATGTCCCCAGACGCCGGCGAGGGCGGCAGCGTGGCACTCATCGCGCCGGACTCGTACCGCGCGTTCGAGACGAGGTGGGAGTGCTGTCCGTAGTCCTGGATGTGCTGAAAGGAGTGTTGCCGTGAAAGAGAGTGGGGCGTGTGGGAGTGCGAGGACGGGAACTCTGGTGCCGTGGGCGACGAGCCTGGGCTCAGCGAATGGAGGGAGTGCAACGAGGCGTTATTGCTGAGCGACTGCAGCGGCGGCTGGTATTGAGAATGCAGGACGGACGCGGTCGGGGAGGTAACGAGGATGTTGGGGCTCTCATGGTTGTCCAAGATGTCGTTAGGGAAAGGCACGTTGACTGGAGGCGGTGCGTGCGGGTGCGTGTGAGTGTCCATTGGAATGTTCGAACGAGAGAAGACGAGAGGGGGGCTTACTGTGTTGGCCGTAGAGCCTCGTGACGACGTCATACAACGCTTTCGTGACGTTCGCCAGCCTGTCGACTTTCATCTTCTCGCTGTTCAGCGCGTGTATGAGGCGACGATTGTCATCTCTCATCTGTGAGAGCTGCGCCGCGACCTCTCCGGGAAGCTCGACGCGGTGTTTGAGAGACGGATCGGGTTCTAGAGCTTTGCGCTTGATCTCCTCGAGTAGGTCAGGTCGCCCGCGAAGGAACTTGGGATGCGAGAACTCCCAGGTCTGAGCGTCACCAGAGGTTCGTTGGGCACGAGGAGTCTGAGGCACCGTATCAATGCCTCTGTACCCGTCGGTAGAAGTAGACGGAGATGACTTACACGGTTGATCTTGTGGAAGCCGTACATGTTCAGCTGACGGACGAAGCTCGAGAACTGGCAGCGATAATCATGAATGAAAACTGTGCTTCTGAATGGAGGCAAGAAGACGTACATTGTTATGCTTGAAGTGAGACCCCAGAATAGTTCGTGAGAACTCTCCAACATTGGAGACAACAAAGCTGATGTGCAGGGGAACGCGTCGGTGATGAGAACAGTAAAGTCACACAGAGGAGCGTACCTAGTCCCGAGCTCGGTCCAGGTGATGAATTGGGCAGACTTCGGGTCGTTTATCATTCTGTGGTGGAAAAGTCGTACACGTTCTCGAAGCATAGTAGAAAACTTGAGATACGCACTGATAGAGCTTTGTCACAAAGTTGTTGGTCCCGATAGGCTTTCCTAACACGTTTATCGTCGACCCCGGGTGCGGGCCAGACAATCCACCAGCACCGAGGTGGCCCTCCAGAGGCTTCAGCTGATCATCCTGCTCCCCTCCACTATTGCTCCCATCAATGGGGCTCCCCTCTGCGTCCATACCACTATAGCTCATCTCGACTTCGTCGTACGGAGATGTGTCCATGGGGCCGTTGGTGTGATCGTAGGTGCCAGAAACGGGTGTCGCGGCAGACTCTTCGGCGGGGGGAGGCAAAGACGTGCCTGATGTAAAGCTTCGCTTGCGAGGGACGGACTTGTCCGACGAAGAAGAGGAGCGGCTGCTTGTGAGGCGTCTGCCGCTTGGGTAGTCGTATCCCGAGTCGTCGTAGCGCACGTTGTGGTCCGGAGGGGCAAACTGGAAAGGCTGGGACACATGAGAGTGGTGGTGGTGGGTATGATGTGCGGCTAGCGTGTTCTGGTGCAGGCCCGCATTTGAAGGGCTGATTGGCGTTATTGGTGAGACCGAAGGGTGAATCGGAGATAAGTTGGTCGGGGAAGTGACGCTTAAGGAGGACAGGTTGAGAGAAAGGGAAGTCGAAGGCCTGTTGTCGACCATGGACGAGTCACTGAGGGTGGACTGGGACGACTGCTGGGACGTCTGTTGGTAGTAGGGCGGGTAGTGCTGCTGCTCGCTGAGCGACGAGGAGGGCGAGGACGGGGAGGGAAAGGAGGACTGGGTGTGCAGCGGTGGCAGCAGATGCGGCTGCTGAGGCCATTGCGACTGGTGCTGGTGCTGAGGCGGGTAGTGCGTCTCACCCGACATTCTGAGTAGGACGTAGGGGGAAGAACACTGCGTCAAGAACGGGCAATCTCGAGCTAGTTTCTCGACTTAGTTCTCTATGCAGAAAAAGATCAATCATCAGCATGAGGTTGCAGCCCTTTCTCGAAAACTCACACACGCACAGTTGCCGAAGAAACTGATTTTCCCGAGGCCAGCCAATCGCCGCAGACTCTTGAGTGCTGCCTGCTGGCAACTGAGAAGCTGTACGGCGCAAGAGAAGGGCGACGGAGATGGAAGACAGAGGTTGCGGGCGCGGTGGCGGCGTTGTGAGGTGCGGGCAGACCAAATCAGGGAACGAGCGTGTTGCGTCGGCTTTTTGCAGTGCAGCGCAGGGCGAGCTGGTGCACGTCGGCGGCGAGGACGACGACGACGAGGGTATCTTCTACAGCGAGCTCGAGCTGCTCGACGTCTGGCGGCGAGGAGGACTGGGATGAGGTTCGGCGACCCCAGTTTTGAGCCCAAGGGTTTTGCGCGCGTAACGCCAGAGCCGGGCAATCTAGATCATTTTCGCTCTGACTTGGTCTGACTATCTCATGTTCATGATCATGTCGGCATCCATCTCCTCAAAACACACATCACAAACATCAATTCTCTGCGAGTTACATACACCTCTCCTCGTGCTGACCTGTGCTGACCTGAGAGCACCTCGCCGTGCACACCCTGCACCGCGACATATCACCCATCACCCGGTCATCACCCACCACTGCTGCTGACCACGAGTGTCTCTTGTCCTCTTTTCGGCCCACCCTTTCGTCAATGGCGCACGCCAGAACCTGCTGCCGTCTTCTGACCCGCTTCCTGACAGTCCTATCAAACCCAACACCCCATTGACGTTCCGCAGCCTGCGAGTCTTGAGGCCTGAGATTCTGCGAAATACCCCGCGGATACTCTATCGAAGAGGTCCACAATTTGAGCACGCACTCTCAGAATCTGCGGCCACTGTTCTGCCATCAGCGAGCGATCAAACCACCTTTCTGCACATCCACTCACCACTTGACGCCATCATCCCGGTTTCCGCAAGTAACGGAATCTTTGCGATCCGCCTTACCACACCCGCATCGCCCGTCGCCGCCAGCACTGTGCTCGCTGTGCTCGACTGCGGTGTCTTCCCGACGGCTCCGTCGGGATCGCAAGGGTACTCGACGCTACTGGGATACGGTAGTGTCAGGTACAGTCCTCTGCACAGTGTTGCGCCCGGACGCGGCCCTTGGTCGCTGATAACACCGCGGTCAGCATCATCAGGTGGGAAAGGATCTACAGCGCACCTGTGGCTCACGCTCCGTGATGTCTCAGAAACGTTCACCCCCAAAGCCAATCTAGCCTGAACCACGTTGGGCCAACCAGGCTTGGCGCGTTGCACGTAAGTAAGTCACAGCCTGACGTACGTGTGGCCCGCCAACAAGGCTACGTAGCACACAGGGTCGCAAATGCACTGCGAAATTCATCTGTAGAGAAAATATCTCGCCACTCCCATCCCTCTTGATAGTGGGTGGAAGCTCGCACACATACCTGAACCGACCGAAGTTTGAACTTGAAGCAAATCTGACAGGACGCAAACTTCTCTGAACGCTCCTCCATATTAACGTGAGAAGCCCCGCCCAGAAGAAATCAGCTCTTTGTCCGTGAACTAAACCGCACTTACGTAGCAGCAATCGACAGGTGGGTGCCACAAACGTGTAATTCATCCCAACCCATCTCGTACTTACTCAAGGTTCAGATCCACCCCACTTATCACAGCCGGGAACTCCTCTTCATTGTCCAAAGTTAACGTTCTTCTGCCCATGGCCACGGCTGCTGACCGAACAAGATAAGCTAAGCTACGCACCCACCCTGCATCGATAAGCGTCATCGTCATCCGAACTGAAATTGTCGTGCACGGACTGATCCATGGCTGCAGTACTGAATGGCAGAACACACCTTCATCGCGCGACATAAACACTACAGTACCATGACCTGGCCCAACCAGGCATGATCTTCGCTCACAAGCGGCGGCGAGTGGGCACGGTCTCTGTATACCCCCCTCATGCCACGATAACACTCGAACAGGAAGCCGCACTACTGAATGGGATGGGATTCGGGGGTTTGTTCAATTGCTTGCAATGACCACAGCCCAAGGCGCTGATCGGAGGGAAGACACATGTCCGTGCTGCGTCAAGTCTCCCTTCGTTCCAATCTCCCGAGGTGATGTGATGACATACTTGCGTATGTAGGACGGACACCTAACGAAACGTTAAATGCAATCCAGGGCTGGACGCCCTTTTCTCTGTTCCATGGAGGAAGAGGAAGCTTTCTTTTTTCCAGGATGACTCCGACTCCTGGGGCCTTGTTCCTTCTCCTCCTCGAGTCCTGGCAGAAAATTCCATGCGACGGGCTGAGGTAGAAGTAACGCGGGAAGCTCGGCATTAGCCGTTCCTCACACGGGATGAAGTTACTGCACAATCTGAGTTACTAAGCTCCCGACCATTTTTACGTTGGGCGATAGATGGTCTTCCTCGCTTCCTCGAGGGCACCTGCGTAAGTTGTCTCCGTAACCGTGGCACAGCGTTTGTCGGTTACGAGGCTCCTCCCAGCATACGGTTGTATCTCAGTCACAGTATAAGCACTTGGTGCACGGGTGTTGGTAGTCGCCATGGATCAATGAGAGCTGTGCGTTCGATTTGGGCGCGACGCCTATATTTACTGTCTTGTCAACATCCTGACTTGCATCCGCATTCGACGTGTGAGAGTGATAAGTATTGACATGCTTCGTGACCGAAGAACGATGACCCTGACTGCACCGTATCCGGTAATGCAACTGCACTGTAGGGTTTGAGACACGGTTATTCGCGCCGAGGGCCACGGTTTTGGTAGAACCAAGTACGCCAGTCTGGAGCTTTCACCGAGGATAAAGAAAAACAGCAGTGTCAGCTACCGGTGCTCGTGAGAGGATGTACTCACTTACATATGGATGTGATGAAGTCGTCTTCGTAGCGAGCTTGCTTGCGCTGGGAAAGCGGAGTCTTAGATTTCTACGTATCCTGGCACGCTGGCTGTCAAGGTTCCGTAATGGACATAATGAACATAGATAAGGCATGGAGAAAATAGACTTGGAGAGTAGAAGACTGGAAGAGGCATTTGTTCCGCCGGAGGTACGGCATCCTCAGGAAGACGTGAAGACGAGATCACTTCTATCAACCAGCAGAGCTAAACCATGAGCGCATCGCCTGCTTCGGTCGCGCCATGGGGGCCTGTAGTCGATGATATGCATCGCGTGCTGTAGAAGTAGAGATCATCTAAAGCAACACTTGCAATGCCTGTGTTACAACTTACCGGTGGCGGGGAGACTTACGACTTGCTGTGTTATATGCGTGCAGGGTTGATGAGCATCGTAAGCTGAGTAGATTGTCAACAAGCAGACGCGTATCCAGTAAGTTGTAAGATCACACCTGAGAAAGCTGTCTGCACAGCGCGCCATACTTTCAAATGGCGGTCATGCTCATCTCGTCCGAGGACACGCCGTCCTTGACTTGACATTGGTCCGGCGGCAGGTGTCCATGAGAGCAACCCTCGATGATCTATTTTTGATTTGAGTAACGATTAGGCTGTGGGCGTTGACTTTGGCGTAAACTTCAGTTGATAAAAACGTGATGGTGCGAACCTCGAGTTCTCGTGATTATCATACCTTCGGTACATACCCTGAAAGTCGGGAGAGTCGGCCATCATCGTGAGCATATGCATACCCACGCTGCGAATGATGAAGTCCCCAGTCGTAATGCTTCGACCGCTGCAGAATTATAGGAAGATAGTTTCCGAGGATCATGACCAGCGAATGACGATCTAACTCGCGGCGGGGGAGCGAAGGCAGTTGACAACTTAACCCAGCATAGCGGTACGCGCATACAAACGGGTAATGGAACACAGCCAGCACTCTGGCCACGTTACACTTTTTGTAGACACAGCGCGTAAGTGTGATGACAAGAATATCAATCGAACTGTATTGCTCACCTGTACTCATGACAGCAAAAGCCCTCATACTCCTCTCAAAGCTCTACTAGTACTGAGCTTGAGTGGAGAGCTATACCGCACCGTTTTGATTCTCATCGCCCTGCTTGGTTGTAGAACAAGAACACCAGAGAAGTATGCACTGTCTAGTGTTCAAAGTATCAAATGGGTGAGCTGCGAGCATAGTATGTGTTATGTCGTGGTAATCATGAAGGAAGAGGCCGTGAGAATATTGGCCGGACGCCACCATGGCCGCCTATGCCTAATCTGGACAACACTGCCGCGGCCGTCAAATGAGCGCGACGGTCTACGGAAGTTCACGATCGGTTACTTATACTTCCATGAAAACTAGTAAGTCAATAGATACACAAAATCAATGTCCCGTTGGCTATCGGGTGGCACCCGCCACGCTACATCCCAGTTTCCCTACAACCATTTGAACTCCGCGTACCTCTTCCGGCAGCAACATCCCGCAACGATACCACGATAGATCAGGCTCTACCGTTCTTATATCCTGAATAAGCGGAATCTGCTGCAGCGGTTGACGGAGGTGGTGGATAAGAGAACACTGTAGGAGCGTTTCGACTCGGACTATCTGGAGAGCCACCGAGAACATTTGAGCCCATGGACGTAGCACTTCCCGCAGATGCCGTAGCTGGGTCTGGGGAAGATTGTCGAGTTTGAGGTGGATGTGACTATACAGAGCCTTCGGAGTAGCAGGATAGGAGATCACCGATGTTCTTGACGAGATTGAGCCTTCGGACCCTATAACACTTGTCGATATCGGAGGCGTCCGCACCGCGTCCGAGAGAAGCGACATGTATCGTAGAAATTAGTCTAATAAGATTATTGTCAAAAATGGCCCCCGCATCATCGAACTTCGATGTCCATTCGTCGTACGGAGGAGCCTCCGTTCGCCAGCTCCAGTCGGGAAACGCAGCCTTCACATCTTGCTGTTGGATATGAATGAGACAAGACTTGACCAAATCAACCTCGATGGTGCCTTGAGGAAGAAGATGAACAGCCTCGGCGACCCGATTAACAAGATCCTCGACGGAGGGAACCTCGATAGTCAGTGCACGATAAACAAGATCAGAAACAGCTGAACCGAGCGTCTTCCATCCGTCAATGTACTGCGACGTGTGAGGGTACTGCGAAAGATGGACGACAAAGCAGAGAATCCGTAAAGCATGCTTTATATAGTTTGGCGAAGGGATGTTGCCAGCTTCACTGGATGCGGTGTGCTTGTTCCAGCCGCTGTTTACAGCTTTCATTGCGTCAACCAAGTTAAAGAGCATTCGGGCGTTGACTGACAACTAATGTTAGCATTGAATGGTGTCTATTTTATTAGGTCATTTTGCTCACCGTGGAGAGTCAACGAAGAGTGCTGTATGAGTTTTCCACACACGCCTGAGACATCAGAGTCTGGCGTTATCATGAACGCACTCAGGAGAGCAAGGGATCCACTATTGCGAGACAGACAATCTCCTATCGCAGCGCAGAACCAATACATGCCAGGTGTACGCCTCGCCTTGTTAGCCAACAGCCACATACACGCAATAGCTCCCGTAAGTTGACGAGATGTGGGACCGACCGCTGCCGATGCCGCATTGAGGTCTGTGTCACTGGTATGCGCAGAGACATCGTTGGGAGATGGACGTTCTGACCCATGTATAGCTCGGCGAACGATCTCCGCAGTGAACTCTGTTGCGTCGTTGCAGATGGTGCCGTCAGGTAGTGCATCGTGCCACGGCCATGCTGCGACATCTCCGTCCAGTACTAAGGAGCCGTTGGGGACTATATCTCCCAAGTGCGGGCGGACAGCTTGGAACACAGTATCGATGATGGCTTCTAGATATCGCAGAGACGAAACGAGCGTCCAGTTCATATCCTCTGCTCGGCATTTTAGCCCCTGAAGCAAGATCCGGAGCTGCCTGCTTGGGTCCGATTCGTGCTTGAAGCATCCATGTATGAGGAGCTTCATCACAAAGGCACCTTGGACGGTGAGAACACTGGACAGCACCTCAACACCATCGTTGGGAAGAGGTCCACGTCCCGGGGAGAAAAGGATGTAAAGTGCGCGTTGACTCCATTCCGTAGACAGCCAGTTGCGAATGTCTCCATCGGATTCTAGAGATGACGACATATGTTGCCCAAAGTAATGAGACAGAATGTTAATGATCCCAGTGTAAGCCGATGCATTCAGCGTTCGCAGATAGAAGGGCGCAGGTGGCTTCGACGTCAAGGATGTAGTAACAGGAAGCCGGTTTTCTAGTAGTTGTAGCACGAGGTTCATGACGTCGGCCCATTCGAGATCGTGAATCTGTTGCAATGAGTCGAAGATGGTGGTAGGAATAAGGGTGTCGTTGGATTGGAGGACATCGACCTCGGCGAGGATATCTAGATCTCCCTTGTCATTAGAGACAATGGCGGTTTCATCGTGCTTCGAGAAGTGACTCTGGAGGAAGTCGCGATACTGGGCTAGCCAGGTAATCAGCCAGCCCGGATGCTTCATATTGCGACTTTCAAGCCACCACCACTCCACCATCTCCTTTGTCATGAAAGTGAGAGTCGTATGCACCGTCTGAAACAGACTCTTGAGTAGTGTGGTCTTGTACGGGCATCGGGGGAAGAACGCAGGGAGGATAGTAACGGTCGTGAAACAGAATGCCCAACCCGCAACGAGGGGAAGACTGGTGTGGCCGACACTCTCGTGTACTGAGCTGGTGAAGTAGCATAACCCAATGAAGAACAGCGCGAGGGAGAGTTGCTGGAGTAATGGCAGCACGGCGGCGATTTCGAAGACTTTCCACTGGATTACGCCCGGCCAGCGATAGTGACGCACACGAAGGCGCGCGAGGGGTGCCGGATTCTCGACGGCCAGGTATCCTCGTAGCCACTGTTTGACGAGTATGCCGAACGATGCCGTTATCAGGCTGAAGATGAGGGACGCAAACCACAGAACATTGATGCAAATGTCTGTCGGAGAGGGCTGGAAGGGTTGTAACGTAACGTCAGAAGCCGTTATCGATGGCTGGTACGTCGAGTTTGTCATCCCGCCGGGTCCATTGAAAGAGGCTAACTGGAGCGACATTCGTTGCATGACGACTAGCATTTGCGATGAAGTATCAGGGACAAGCCTCTGGTAAGACTCCACGAGGAAAGCAGTCAGGACCGCAGAGAATAGACCAGCCTGTGACAGAAATGAGTGCATTATAGATACGCTTGGAACCCGCAACGCACGAAGACAAGTAGGGTATCAATGTCCTCCTTGGTATCCTTCACTTTCGCTTCGTCGTACTCCTGAACCTGAGCTGCCATGGAGGTCCATCCTTCGGAAGGTCTGAAGCGTGTGTTCCGCATCTGAGGCCGAGAGTCGACCTTTACCATCCCCACCTTGATCCTTATCTCCCGCCAGCAGACGTTCACTCATCTCGGATATGAAATGTACTGCTGTGGCAGCTCTGAGCACCTCGTCGGCTTTCAGTTTGCAAGTTACGGAACAGATTCTTCAAGATCGCTAACGTACCACCTGCAGTTGGGACGGAAATCGTTGACGAGGGTGAATGACTCGAAGAACGACAGAACGACCTTATCTTTGACTGCGCGATGCTCCAGCGGAGCCTGGCGGTACCGGTATTGCCTGTCACCGACCAAAATGCTATATGAAGGCCTCGTGTGAGTGGCTTTACGAAGAATCTTAAGCTTGACGGTGGGAAAGCTAACCGAGAGCAATGCCGATAGGCAATGCTTCATCTCCGCTACGGTGACGGCGCCGTACGTGCATCCGCATTGGCATGCAAAGAGACTGGCTTGAGATTCGTCAACATAGGACAAGAACTCCGCATAAACTTGGAGAGCGTTGAGAGCTACCCCGGCTACTCAGGTTGGAAATTGAATTCCAACCACTCCACCTAATGAATAGAAGCGAAGACGTCTACGTCTTGCGCATGTCAGTGTAAATGTTTTTGACGTTATGTCGGAGCCACAGGCAGGAACCGCAGGTTCGAGATCTTCATAGACAACTGTCGTTTAAAATCAATCCCATTTATGCGATCACAACGGAGAAATAAGACCTGCCTGTGAAGTCCATACGCTGCCAGTGGCGGATAGTACGATTACGTTGCGACGAGAAAGTGTTTATAAGGGCCGAAACTTGAAGTATTTATAATTTTACACCTCCTTCTTGTCCTCCAGTCTTTCTTGATCCAGTTTGTGTTCCACTGCGGCCATGATAGTCTATTCAGGAGGTTTGCCCGTACATCTTCATTTAAACGAGTGGCGACCGGTATTCGAACTTGGGCCCGACGGGGTGACTACCGGTCATGATGGTCTTGCGAACGTCAATGAGCCCGTAAAGCATACGTTACACTGACAGATCATACAGCTTGTCCGAGTATGCATACCGTGCTCTATGATGATTATATATGGAACGGGGAGCGCAGGTTATGGGTTATGGTCAAGGTCAAACCAGAAATGCAGAGATTCACTATCATGTTGCCAACGCTGGGCCGTCGCTGGCCTTTCGGCGCTAAACCGCTCAACTCTCGGCCGTAACTCGTGACTAGTACTTCATTACCTTGAAGCTTGAGCTGGATTCTTTACTTAACTTCAAAAAATGGCAGAGGCTCAAAGTTTTGGAAGGTAGAGTGTCAGAAAGATTCGGAGTTTGCTTCTGTGCGCATATGTCTTGATGTTTTTTTTCCCAGTCCGAGGAGCAAATACTTATATTAGTATCGTATACGTACTCACCCGAAAACCCTCAGCTGGAGTGCCAGTGAAGCTTGAAGCTTGAACTCAGGCCCACCTTCACAGTGCTCACACGCGATTATAAACATCTTCTCAACGCGATAGGACATAGATTTCTACTTGCATGATATTGCTTAGGGTTATCGGTAGGCTCGAACAAGCTCCACTGCTGGCAGTAGTTGGCCTTTGCCCCGGACGTACGTACTTATCTCAATCTTTGTCGTTCGTATTGTTGCTCATGATCATGACTACACATCGGCCTCCCAGAGGCTATGGCCATCGAGTTATTCTTCTGATTTAGCTGCCGGCACACGTAGATCTAGATCCCACGGCCTTGTGACCAGCAGGCCTCTCTGGCAGAAAAGGCCATACCGCTACCTTCCCTTTTAGGCAGTTAAGGTCGCGGCTTTGAACTCCGCCGAGGCGTGTACTGGGCTGGGATTACCTGTCGCTCTTCTCCCAAGAATCATTCCTATACCTTCACCGTCGCTGCAACATCCTTCGACCCCGGCTCCCTACCATTGCCATTGCTCTGCAAGCATACCCTCGTGCACCGCTTCGAAATTGATCAGAGGTGAGCGGCCAGACTACACGTCAAGTATATGAGCTTATTGTCTGTGATACAGCAAGACGTCGTTGCCTCGGTCGCACATACTTACAGACTTGTTCAAGTTTCTACTACGGAGAGTTCAGGGATGGTGG
The DNA here is from genome assembly GCA_001986395.2 of Irpex lacteus. Taxonomy (NCBI): domain Eukaryota; kingdom Fungi; phylum Basidiomycota; class Agaricomycetes; order Polyporales; family Irpicaceae; genus Irpex; species Irpex lacteus. Next base: position 193,609 of record MQVO02000032.1, on the reverse strand, counting down.
GCACACACATGAGGTACGGGATAGCCTGACATCTAATTGTGTCTCATTCTCTTATCTGAGGAGGGGTAGGCTCCACCGAACGAATAGAAGTGGCTTGCTCACTGAAAGAAGCCACCAAAACGCGGGAGGTGGACCAATCAACAACCTCCCCTTCGAGCTCTTGGCCCAGATATTCACGTGGCTTAGGGAGGGCTACCATCCCTGGGACGACTACTCGTGGTGCTCTATTCTCTTGGTCAATTGGTTGTGGCACGAGGTGGCTATTCAAACCACGTCGCTTTGGACCACACTCAACCTTGCCCTCAACACTCCGGACTGCTTCTTCGAACGAACATACATGCTGCCTTTGACGCTTCATTGGGCCGTCAATGACTCGGAACACCGTGCCTTGCATCGCTTTTCCTCCCATTTCTTTCGTTGTAGCTCACTCTGCCTCAAAAGCATGCCGGATGATAACGGTCAACGGGCGTTCGACGGGCTCACTTCACTACCTCTCTTGGAAATTTTGATGCTCTTCCCGACATCGAACCTCCATCCGCTCGCGGAGCTCTTTATTTCGGGAGATTTTCCAAGGCTTCACACTCTGTGGTTCTCACCCCGCGACTTCCAGATGACCTACACCGTCTTCGCTTCTACCCTTCGAAGTTTGCATATTGACGCGTCCAGCTCTCGCAGCAAGCCAACGATAGCGGAGTTAGTGCATGGCCTGCAGCAGATGCCCTTGCTGGAGCTCTTGACGCTGAAGAGTGTTGTCTCTCACACGGAAGATGCGGTCATCCATACGTCTGTCGCTACACTCGACAGGCTCAGGATGCTGTGCATTACCGGACCACTTTGGACCTCCTCGCTAATTCTGAACGTTCTGTCCATTCCTCCTACCGTGAGCATCGAGATATGCTCCAATTTGAGGGGAGACGAAGGATTAGACGAACCCGGAATCGTTTCCTCCCTCACTGAACTGGCGCAAGCTATATCCGATATAACTGATCCCGCAGGAGGAGTCGTTTCACCCTTAAAATATATGCAAGCCCACTACGATTGTGAGGACGAGGACGATGGCCCATATGACACTGTCATCGTCGCACGACTATACTGCACGAGGCACGCTGTCTCACTGGACGACGCGCACCAAACAAACGGTTTACAATATTATGAACGAGTTTCGCGTCAGACGTTCAGCCCTGATCTGCAGCAGGAAGATTTCGGAGGAGTTCAAATCTCGATATACTGGTCCTGCTTCGAACCTCATCCCGCATGGGACTGGACGCTCCCCCCTCAGGCTTGGCTACAACCCCTCCTCCACACCTTGCCTCTCAAAGAAATTTCAACCGTTGCGCTGAGTCTCGACGAGAAAATGATATACATGGACGTCGCAGACATCTGTCCTAACGTCTCGACCTTGCTGGCATGGGACGGAGATGATACGTACCAGGGCCTGTCATACTTGTTAGATCAAACTCCTGATGGCCGACGACTTTCCGCATACCCCCACTTCCCTAAGCTCAAAACACTAGTGTTAGACCATCATTACGTCATCAGTGCCTACGAGTTAGTTCGTCTGCGTTGCAGCCTTCGTGGTCTTCGTATTTCGCACACACTGACTTTGGAGAAGATTCGGATCGTTGGTGCTATCTCTCAGGATGCCCTGATTGCGTTGAAAGACCTCAAGGATGCGTTTCCGGAGATTGACATAGCTATGCTCAATGCCGATTACTCAGAAATAGACGTCGAGGCCATGTAACGGATCAATATTGGTGTCCTTACGTAGAGCATGGCACGCGAATCGGCACTCGTCACAATTACTGTGTTCCATACGAAACTGACGTGTATCTTAGAATATATTTCGCTTCATTTTTATCTCAAAAGTTCACGATGCAATGATTGGTTTACAGAATACTAAGTACAGTCAACTATCTCATAATGCATAAACACATTTTGCATGATATAGTCAAATGCCTCCCCAAAGTCAGGCTCGGGATTGCGCTCAGATTATGCATACAAGGAATACTGTTGTGCCTACGTACTCGAAAAATATATAGTTGCGGGACGTGGCGCAGCGGACGAGAAATTGAGGGCTCGGGAGTTATGCATTATGAGATAGTTGACTGTACACCATCTTTAAGTTAGAAATAAATATCGCAACAATTACGGGGTACTCCGCTGACTGCGCACTGCGCTGAGCATCATGCATCGTCGCCCGATAAAGATACAAAAGTAGTCAAGAAATATCGTGGCTCATCACTCGAAAGATATGGTTCATGGAAATTCGCGATATGAGCCATGCCTGCTTTTCCTCGGATGATCGACTTCGGTCAGAAGGTAGCAATCGGTAAGTCCCTCTCGCGTAAGCCGTCTTTTTTCAGCCTCTATCCGTAGAACCATCCGCGATAAGATGCTATTATCGATAGCCCATACTGTGACGCTGCGACCGAGCAAGATGAGAGATTAATAGAAAGACAATAAGCGAGACACAACTTACAAAAACATATATGAGCTCTGAGACTAGTACACAGCACATTAGTCACCAATTAACGCAAAACCCATGACAGACTGCTTACATCTCCAGCGAACTGCATTACCAGATTCAAAGTACATGTAACTGATGTCATGTTATCGAGTGTCCTTCCTTGTCAATAACGGCATCTGCTTACCGGTAAGGATCTTGTAGAGAATGCACATTCAGAAATACTAAAGCGTGGAAACCATCATCAGGATGAACTCACAAGAAATGAGATACATCCATCTCGTTTAAGGCGGTCAATCACGTCCTTGTTATGACGATAAGGCCTCTCAATTGCACTGCTGGCAGTCAATAGAATTATTAGGATGTTGAAGACTAACTGAAAGGCTGTTGTTAGTGACAAGTGACTTCTATCTCTCTCAGATGCTTGTACTCACTAGCGAGATCCAGGCTCCAGGGTCGAGACCAGATTTGCGTGGGATTGCGCAGAAAGGCAAGCCAGACGGCAGAGATACATTCACTGTCCTCCATTTCAGTGTGTGCAGTGCCTTCAGCCGATGTAAATGCGCACCAAGGATAAACCTCAATAGTAACGCTATGAGGACAAAGAAGCACCCATACGTCGTCGCAAAAATTGACCAGAGAATCTTCATGGCATGCCTTCTGTGATCCCAAAGCCCAAAGACTCGAAGGGCGACGAGAGCTATAGTAAAATGAGATCAGTGCCCGGCTGTGTTCTATCAACTGCAATGTAAAGATACCGTGAGATACACAGATTCCCAATGGTATGGATATGGTCTCTATCGCGATCAAGGCTTTGCAACTATGGTACAGTGTGTCTGACATACTTCAAACGACTGTAAGGCGCTGCGTGTAACTTACGTCTGATAAAACTGGTTAGCCCCCTCTGGTCCAGGATTCGACGAGTGAACTCACTCGTTCTGTCATAGCAATGGCGCCAGATACCACTACATTACAGATGCAGGCCGGTTGAGTGACGTTTAAGGCAAGCCGGTCGTCGTGTACTTACTGATACCAACGAATAAAGAACCCAGAATAGTGACATAGCGCGACCCAAGAAACAAGATATCTTGGGCTGTCCACGACTCTGATCGCCAAAAATACTCGATTTCATCGACGATGGTAAGAATATGATCCCAGAGGGCACCAGTCATCCCCGCAGCTTGGGGATAAAATTAATGAGTGAAAGATGTTACGTGGAATATCTAGACACAAGAATATTCTTACCGTAGATATAGCGCATATTCATGGCCAAGTTGAGCTGACCGAGACCAAAATTACTCATGTCCATGGGTGTGGTGAGTATATGCGTGGAGTAGGTGTATTCGCAGTAGCATATCTGTCAATAGGCACCTCATTTATATCCTTTGGTGAAGACGCTGCGGCGAACAAACGAAGAGAAGTTCCGTAGGAAACGATGGCGACTATATCTCTTGAACAAGCCATCGGACTTTTCGTAACTGATGCGCATTATTGGACGAAGCCGAAAAGGCCATGACCATCATGATAAATATGCACGCGTTTCAAATGTCTGTTAATTAGCCAGTACCTAACGTTCAGCAAGTGCGGTCAATCCAGTGAGGACACGATGTTGCCAAATAATGAGAGTACGTCAAAGACTCACTTGTGGAATAGCACGCGTTCCGAGGTTTTGTCGGACACTTAGTCTGATTGGCGAGACCTTATTGCCAAAGGCTGTGTCTATGGCACGCATCGACCGTCCACTGATATGAGTCGTTGAGCCCGCGAAGGTTGAACGTTTCTACTCTGCCTCAGGGAGACTAGTCGTATAATTACTCCCGATTTCGCAAGTTGGTTCTTCTTGCGGGTGCATTGACGTTAAGGTTTGCATTTCCTATGAAATGTTGATGTCTTGTAGAGTCCGACAGGGAAGTGGGGAATTGCTAAAGAAGCAAACACAATAAGTCCTATCGCAAATGGAGGGAGAAGCATACCACATAGCTTTGATCAGGCGGGAAGGGCGTCTATACGATGTGAAGGAGACAAGACGTTCAATTGCAATACAAGGGCAATCCTGGGCAATCACTGCAACCGCTCAACTGAAGAGAGGGCAGCATCCGCCGCTCCCGTACTAGCATCTCCGTCTGCATTGGCAAATGATGTTCATGTCGCGGTGGCGCTACCAACGCTACGATGGCATTTCCCATCAGCATCTTCATCGGTGCCCTTATTCGAAGATGTTTGTTTATCATCGGTTGTGAGGTGAAGTAAGTTTGTCTGAAGTCGAACGCGTGAATATCGGGATGGCATGCTGTTATGCAACTGCTATTGACCAGAATAACTCTGATATCGCCGTGTAAGCAGGGAAGGGCGATATTTCAGTAAGAAAAGCAATGCCAGAAAAAATATCATGACACAATGTTAGGAGCAAACAATTATTCGGCCGCAGCCAGCTGTCGGCGCTACACTTCGGCGTCGTTGGGCTTTGCGACCTGGGTTATTGGTCGGTCTCCACTGGACTCTTCCTTCGCCCGTCTATCGTGACGATCAGTCAAACGAACTGAAAGGCTAAAATTTGTGATACAGACTGATACGCCTTTCGACATTGAGACTTCGCCTTCTCTTTGTTCCATCTCTGCATTTTCGATTTGTTGGCAACCATGTCCTCGTCGAGTTCTTGTGACAATCAGCACAAACCCCTTGAAAGGAGGAGCCATTCGTAATGATACTAACCTTCGAAGTTCCCAAAAAGCCTCATATTTGGAGGGGAAACCCATTGCCTGTGTATCACGCATAAATACTTGCCACACAGGCATACGTTGAATAGACACGTACCACGTATCGTCCACTTTACCATTCTTCCCATCGAAGTATCGAACAAGATGTAGCTGTTCTTTGCGCGCCTTGACAGGATCTGATGCCTTTGGAGCCAGCGTAGCATCTGGCGAGTCTGGATCAACGACGGAGGCAGGCCACCATGGGTAACCGACTGGCCTGCAATGAGTTATGTGTTAAATCTACGCGGATGAAGAGGCTTACGAGTCTTTGCCCAGACTGTTACGAAATAAAAACAATCACTATGTGTTCCATGAAACTCATTGATAGCTTACCGAGAGTCTTATGGGGTAACCTCTGATCTTTCTCCAAAATCACCTTTCCAAGGTCTTGCACCCGCACCTCATGTGAGGGCTCCGGGGCTATTGCGTTCTCGCCACTGTTTCTATCATCTTGATCTTCTTCATCCGAGGAGAGAGCGGTCAGCTCGGAATGAGCGTCAGAATCGGGATTGCCGCTGTCCTGCATATCGATGAAGTGTTCGCCATTGCCTGGTCGCGAGGGGCCTGGTTGGGGACCACCGAAAGAAGATTTCCGTAGTCGTTCCGCTTTCCTTCGCATATTCTTCTCTCTGCGAGTTGCAGGCGTGTCAAGCACGTCGATGACAATGACCTGCACAGGCCTTTCGTCCTCCTCCTCTTCCTCCTCTTGTGCCGCCGCGTCTACCTCCGCCTCCGCCCTTGTCTCCGCCTCTACCCCTGCTTCCGGCCCTACCTCAGCAGCAGCTTCATGGAGGGACTCCTCACGCTGTGTCTCAACTTGAATACCCGTATTCACAGGGATCGAGTCTGGAGGATAGATGATAGCATTAACAATGTCGGGTGTTTCCTCAGTAACAGGTTGTTCTTGATCTAGTGCCAGGTCCATTTCCGTATTCGAAGGCTGCGGATCCACCACGGGGACGGGGACATCGCTGGCCACCAATGGCGAGACATCCATAGCAGAGTCGGGTTGCGGTGTCTCAGGAAGCTGGACAGCGTCATCGACTTGCATCTTCACAGCCTCATCTTCAGGTACATGCATCGGAACGCTGTTGGTAGTGGCCTCACCCTCGTGGGCATGGCCACTGGGTCCAGCCATATCCTCTGGCGCGACAGCCGTGCCTTCTGTAGACAAGTGCGACCTCTCACGTTCTACTTTTGGCTTCAGCAATAGTCCTATCGAACGCATCGAAACTCACCAGTCTTAGGCTTCTTCCGTCTCGGTTCGATGGGATGACGGTCTACAGGTGCACGACCACCCCGTCTCGTCGTATCCGGCAAAATCCAACCAACATCGAACTTCATAAACATCTCCCGACCATCGACCTCGTCGACAACCGGTGGAACATCTGCATGACCAGGTAATACGATTTTAGGCCGCTTCCGCCGCCTTTCATCGTGATGGTCTTCGTGGATTTGGCCTTCGGCGATTTCCACGTCAATGGGTTCCAGAGATGGTCGACTGCTATCAGTAAGAGCACCTCCAGTGCTCCGTGTCATTGCACGTTCACCAGCCACAGCGATCCTTTCCTGTCGAGCACGATCTAGATCAGCTTTACGATCGCGCTTTGGCTTAGGTGGAGGTGGTGTGGGTGGAGGTTTCTCTTTGGCAAACTCGAAATTAAACAGGGATGTCGTAGGATCGGTTTCGAGTATGGTCTCCATGTCGTTAGCGATGCTGTCGCGGGAGAATAGGGGCTGCAGGACTTCAAGAGGAGGCTCAAGGTCGCCAACGAGGAGACGAGACGAGCTGGCCTCCGGCTCAGATGATTCGACAGAGTTATCGAGCAATTCGGGATGCAGGACCTTCGCTTGCTCCAACTCGGTGAGGATTCTATCCGCGTGAGACTTGATCTTTAGTGCGGCTTTAGAATAGGGCGTATCAGGTCGGTTATACAGCAGTGCATTATCCAAGACGAGATAGACATCTTTCTGCTATGAGATGAGCGACGCATTCGATAACGACGGATTGCTCCCACCTTGAGGTCGTCTAGATCCATATACTCGTAACTACTGAGCTTCTTGTCGATGACGTCCCAGCAAATTGGTTGCTTAACGATGTCGTAGTAATCAGGAACGTCGATTCTAGATACAGGGCTTTTGAAGAAGTCCTGCCGGTCAAAGCTGCCACGTGTCAGACGCAGCTATTGAGAGACGTCGTCTGGACTTACCCCACGATTCGAGCAAACGCCGCTCGCAATGCAGCTTGGGAAGGTAATAGGGTGCGCTTGAGAAGCTTGTACACCGCTCGTGCTTGTAGCAACTTCTGGGTCTCTCGTTGCTTGGACAGCTGGGCAAGTTCGCGTGTCTTGTCAAGATCCGTTTTCAATTTCTTGAGCATCTGAACACGGGTATCAGACTGGCCCACACACAAAGCTTTCAAATGGCTGACCTCCAATTTAATCATTTTATCCTCCTCGCTATGATTCCTTCCACTATTCGATGCAGTCCATGGCTCCAAATGTAACCTCTTCAAAAGTGGTGCTCCACGGCGAGCCTCTCTCTTCAAGCTCCAATATTTGCATACGAGGATGACGAACTCTCGTTTTTGCCGAAGCGTGACCTTGCCAATGTACTGCATAAGCCTATCAACGATGATCTTAGGCACCAGTGGAGGCCCGAGCTTGTACGTCTTCGCATACGCACGAGCCGTCTTCGACGATTTCTGGTTGTCAGCATCGCCTACGCCATCAACCTTCTCGGATGCCAGTGCGGCGGCGCGGGCTTCTGCTTGTTCTCTCTGTACAAAGGGGTGAGTACGATATATAGAGACAGGACGATAGGAACACACCGGAAGATGTTTCTCGCAGTAGCAAGCTAGTACAGGCGCTTCAGAACCTTGAGTAGCTTTCATGGGCATCAGCAGTTTCTCCTTGCGCGCACAGGTGGCATGGAATGCAAGGGTACAGGACGACTTGATGCATTGGATGCACGCGCCCATTCGCACATCGCACAGAGAGCACTTCTACATGTACAACATGGATAGAGGGAGTCAATACTACAAAACGTATGCGTAATTGAATAATTCTTACTAATCTCCATCGCGGCTTCGTGATTGTATCTACGCCAGTAATCGGCTCCATGAAGACCTCGTTTGCCACTCTAGTCTCGGGTACCCATATAGCGCAGAGGAGATGAACCCACTCTCCTTGTACTGTCTGCTTGAAAGCACCTCCTTCGTTAGGACAGAGAATGCAGGACTATGACGACTATCAGCCTATGCAGTCATGGTTGTTTTGACTGATGACACGTACGACCGGATTCTCGGGAGAAACAGTGCACTTTCTGCAAAGCCACTGGCCTTCAGGGATGTAGGGCACTCCATAGCAGTCTGAAACAGGAGAATCGGCGTGACTATTGTTGCGGGTGTAAACAGATTCGTCACGAACCTTGATGGACGGCGAGATTGCAACCATCGCAGAAAACGATAGCGTTGGTGTTCTCGCCCTCGGAGTCGTCGCATATAGCGCACGTCGAGTCTTCCGAGGGCATAGCGAAGTCTGGTTTCGGGATAGTTTTGGTCTGTATTTCTGAGTGAGAACGCAGGTTCGAGAAGTACATGAACGTTCGACGCACCAGGTCAAACCATTCCTTCTCCAGCTTATCCATGACTATTTCAAACACCTCATAAGACACCTTGTCCAGCTGCTCCTTGCGCCTGTCCGCGTTGACCGATTCCAACCACTCTTGGTCTTGCGCTTTGCGTAAGTCGAAGTATGTTAACAGTTGATCAACAATTCACCTTGGTCGTCCATGTCATACTCGACCTGCTGGGCCAACTCGCTTTCCAAAGGCTCTGCGAGTGGTGAGTTGGTTGGCCAATGTCATTAAAGATCCAGATAGTTACCTATGTACCGAATATAGTTATCGGGCCTCTTGAAGTTAGAACCATCGTTGTCTGGGTTCATATAAGCACACTTCTATGCAGCCATACCATCGTACGCACATCCGTAAGAGCGAGCTTGAAGGTCTGCCACACCTGCAGGATGAGAAGAGTACTCATCCAAGACTTTAGTAAACGAGACCTTGGGTAGCGAGGCAGGTGCTGGGGAACTCGCGTGGCGCGCCATCAGCTTGCAGTTATGACAGGTTAGGGTGGACGCGGTTCATCAGAAGCATGTGAGGGTTCAGGTACAAGTTCAAACGATTATTGCTCGACTCAATAAGGCAGTCATGCATTGTCACGCATAGCGGGGGACAGAGTGTGACGTCACAGTGTCGGGATGGTTAGGCGCCCGTTTACGAAGTTGATTTCGGTTTCGAACTTCAAAGCCTCCTGATCATGAGTGAACCATGGCCAGTACTGTAGTACCTGTGTCTCGAGCTCAAGATACTCCTCAATTTCAACTTACCGAACTATCGCGAACGCGAACCGTACCCACAATTCATGGCAGTTATCATTTAGGTCGTCTTACTATACCTCATGATCATTTAATCTCAGCTGCATCACCTTATGAAGTTCTGCCGTCGCAAGGTTCGTGATACTGATGCTTTCCGCATGCGTCTTGGAACTAACTTTTCGATACTCAACTAGTGTTGTGATCTCTTTGCGTAGACTTACTCAGGGTGATGGCGTAACACCACCTCGTATCGACCGCACATGCTTCAAGTTGTGTCAGAGCATACCCTCCCCTTCGGAACATCTGGCAGTCGCTATCCAGGTAAGCGTCAGGAGTCTGGTTTCGTCTTCGAAGTTGGCGAAGGTTTGACGCAATTGAAAGTTATGTATATGAGTATCTCTTAGCAGGCTGATCATCTTGATATGCAGATGGTATTTGGAGTTTATATCAGCAATGATAGTTCAGATGCCCACGCTAGGGATGGATTGTAATGGCGAAGGTAAATTCCCATCTGCTTCCATTGTAATTGGTAACCATAAAGATCCCAGTAATAACTGGGCTTGTGTATGGTACGTTGCTCGTTCTACCTCCCTCCATTTTCTGACTGCTGCCCTGCGGGTGTCGCTGAGCTGTCATATGGAAGACAAAACCATTGAGGCACTGGCCCTCGAAGATCTCAGCTGGATATTCAATACACGCTACGTCTTTGGTCAACACTTTCTTTTCTCTTGCTTGATATGTATTGCTGACGGAGGTCATTAGCTGCAGGAACTATATGTGTTCTGTGGGACTATGTTCTCACTGTGGGGGACGAAATCGAATTCTTCTGGCGTCCTGGATCGCACTCATTTACTAGTGTCTTATTTCTGTGTTCCCGATATGCAACTATCCTTGGATCCGTGTTGAACCTCGTCAGTACGTCCATCTTGTTTCTTTGCTGGGAGATCAGATGTCCACCTGCACTATACAGCTACTACATCGGGGTCTCTGCCTAACACTGAAGAAGTACGTCTATCTCGATTCTCGAACTATTCACCCCTAACAGTATGTTTCTGCAGATGTAAGATCGATTATGCGACACAGACATGTACTAATGGATAATCCTATTCCAGTTGCCGAACTTCGCTGATAGTCGACAGTATCTTCACTTTCGTTGGAGTAGGCCTATCTCATGGTAGATAACTGAAACTATCGAATTAACGAGCAAGAGTACTGACCGCCCTATAGCCATCGTAGCCACGAAAGTATTGGCTTTATGGAAACACAGAAAATACACCGCAAAGTTGCTGCGGGCGATTTTTGCGCTAACATATGGATGCATGTTTATCATGACCATCTTATATGTGAAGTACCTTATGGGTATGTAGCAGTATCAAGATAAGAACCCCGATACCGTACTGACTGTCCATAACAGACAATGCTACTGTACTGAAAATACCTCCCGTGTGTATCATTCCGCACAAGTCCAATCTGGCCCTCGGAATATGGATATCACTGGTAAGTCTGAACATCGCGATATCTGGAGTCTCTTGTTGTTCACTGATTACGACCACCAAAGTTGACCTTCAATGTGTTTACTATACTGTTGATTGCTAGCAGCGCGCTTGAAACACCATATCGGCGGAGTCAAGACGTCATGAATCGTCTGAGACGTGATGGATGTCTATCCCTCTTGGTGAGAACGGAGTGGTATTGCTAGCTCCTATGTGCGATCTGATACAACCATCGTCTCTCCAGGTCCTCACTGGTAAGTGCCCGTCTACTCATGATGTTCATATACGATGATTATTGCATCAGCTACATGTACCTTGAACATCATTATGGAAGGTGTAGCACTGGATGTAAGTGGAACCGTTCTTTATCAGCAAACAAACCAGTAACTCACAATTTGACCTAGGCTCAACATTCTTACGTGTTTTTGTGAGTCGCCTTGGCCTCTTCCCTGCGTTCTGCACTTGACTGATCATGGCCTGGCTTACAGTGTCACCGTGTGGGCGATAGACTTTAGTGTACTATCCCGAATGGTCCTGAGTATGGAGGCAACAAAGAAGCGGTATATAAGGAGCGGCACCATTGAGCTGCACGTCCTACCCAATAGGTGCTACGGAGATTCAGAGTCATGATACTACAATAACATATAGCTTGTGCCAAACCTCGTCAGGCTGTCTTTTGCCTGACATCGCATTATGTCTGTAGCAGTATGGAAAGACCGAAGCCATCCGGTAAGTCAGGATGAACAAACGATGGCACTGACAAGACCGATTGTCACGATCGATGTGATCCCGCGGAGTTCAGAAGTATAACTGCCTGAAACGGAAGTTCATGCGAAACCACGTCCTCGGCACAAATCGAGCGTCGTACTGCTTATGTCCGATATGATACACCCCTGTTTTATAAATTATTTGCGCCTCGAGTGTTCAAATTGCTCAACGTCGTGACGAAATATACGCATGCATTTCATTTCACAGAGACTGTTCAAGTACGGCCGGCCTAATTTGCCCAAAGAAAGAAAACGGCATCCCACGACATATGCGCTTTATAACTCCAACTGACACTCATCGCATGCAGCGGCGTGTGCCCATCGATATCCCCGACAACATACGGCAATACACGTGAGAAATGAGAGGGGCATGACGTCGAAACAAGCCTTCTACCGTCCAGACCGATGATAAACCGGGCTTCCTCTTCGAAGAACGCTACAAGTGACCGAGCTATGGCGTCACGACCGGTTTCTCCTCCGAAAGAGTGTCCAAGCCCCATTTCTCCGTCTATCAAGGACCATAGGACCGGTGGCGGCGGATGAGTGCGAGGTAAATTGAGGGTGAGTGTAATGGGCAGAAGCCTGTGAAATACGTCGAATGCGTTCGTGATCATGGCTGCCCGGTATAAGTACATGGCTCGCTTTGTCAATTGCAAGTGGGCAGGTCGGATCGATGACCTGGAGCCTAGGATTGTCGTTGTGCGTTCACGTACGACAGTACGTACGTTGCGCCACGCCACGCATCTTCTCCCACCGACCACCCCAGATATGTACACGGCGAGCATGGCAGTGTCATACCTTGATGTCTGTATGTAATCGGTCGTTTTGCAATTCTGTCGGCCGTCTCCCGCATACGCAGTGCTGTGACGATGGTGATATATGAGTGTTGTATATTATTCCCTGGTCGTGTGCGAGTCGAGATGACAAGGGCTCTCACTTTTGCTATGCTTGCTCGCCAGGCATTCCTATTGGCTCGAGCTCCCAGCCATACATTAGACGTGGCCGCGCAACGTCATACCATTGGTACACGAGATGTGGTTCTGGATAGTCATATCAGGGAATAGGCATGGGATAGTGGTTACCAGGCTACGGTCAGCTGTTGCGAATAGGCAGAAGTTGGGATCAACGTGAGAGAGATGGTAGTTGGACATTCGGGTTGCGCTGTTCATCATTCACCAATGGAGAAACGCGAACGTTGAGTGCTGTGAGTGGTTAGACCACGCGGGTGAGGACCCCAGGCACCCGCTACCGTGAGCTAGCTCAATTCAGCTGGAGCGTGATTCTCGTGCTGATCAGCATATGTAGCATAAGGCGAGAATCGCCGCGCATGAGTGGGGATGGACCATATGGACACGTCTCGTTCTGCTTGAGATGAAGTTAGAGTTGGCGGTGTAAAAAGCGTGCACGGGAGCCTGAGCCAGCCAAATATACACGAAGCACTTACTTGGATGCTTTCAGCTTGTGGACTTCTCAGTATGGGAGAGCCTTGAGCGTCTTACAAGCGTGGGCAAACTGCAGTCCTGTGTACACCATACGAGCACTCTGAAATGGACAACACAGTACACCTTCTTCACGTACCTATGAAGTCAATCCACGTAACACTGCGGGTTCTCTCGTCGTACTAAGTCCTTGCTCAATCACTGATCGATCTCTTTAACTAGCTTTAACAGGTACTGGTTTAGCAGTAGAAAAGAAGTATGAAATAGCAAATTTGAAGTTTACCAACGGCGTTGTGATATTGCATCGTCTTAAATCTCACAGTGTGGAGCTAGCCTGAGAGTCGTGACGAGGTGAAGTCAACTGAACCTTGCACATGGATGATAACGCTCACCTTCTGTGGCCACACTTATTCATATCGGCGGCTTGCTGGATGAACTGACCCAACAGTGCAACAGGTTTCACGACAACTTCGTGAACACAGGCACCGAAGGCAGACTGTTCAGGAAGGCGATCCTTGCGCTGCTTTAACTCCTTGAAACAAAACTCACGAACATCAAATTATATACGATACAAAGCTACTCTGCTCGGGCATACTTACCTATTTTTCGTATGAGATTCCAACTGACGAGGTCTTCATAACCTGCGAACAACGTCAACACTTACCACAGTAAACTTCAATTGAGAGCGCTTACGACCTTTAGGTTTATCAAGGAGGACCCCGAAAACCGTGATGCGTCTGGACCGCAGACAGGAGCCTGGAAGAGTGGTGGGCGGCGGATGCAACTTGCTCAGGTCCAGACCTGTTGTAGACCTGCTGATCGGCAACTCAGACCCATTTTCACAGCAGGAAATGAAATCCAGGTCCGGTAGAATGCGGGGTTGGTAGAATTGTGCGCAGGGATGGGTGTCATATCTCGTCGCAACAGACCCTCGTTTGCTGAGAGAAGATGGCGAGGAGAGGGCGGCGATTCTGGACATTCGAGGAGGAAGACCCTCACTGGCCCATCAGTCGGTGGTCACTTTGGCTGTGATTCGCCCGTCAAAGACCCGTTCGAGCCTGGATCGCGTCCGGCCTCTGCAGCCGGCTTTGCCAACTCTGTATGACAGACACCCTGGCTAGGCTCTCCCAAGCGTCCAGTCAGCCCAAGTCCAATAAATCCACTGCGCAACCCATCCATGCTCGCTTTTGCACACCCCCGACGTCGCCCTCCTAGTCTCTCTCGACACCGACATCCACACTCTGTCGGGTCCACTCCATGATCTCCTCGCTCTTGCCCTCGTCCCCGCCGCTCCACCACAAGCGGCCCCGCGGACTCTGGAAGGGCCGCCGCGAGACCGCTGCACCCAAATTAGGTCGCCTTTCCCACGACTTTGACCTCGAATCTCTTTCTGCATCCACCAGCAGCCACGAAGGCGACACCTTCGACGACGACTTTGACGACGGACACAGCTCAGATTCAAGCTACAAACGGCGCAGATTATCTGGCGGCTTGAGCGACACCGACACACTCTGGCATCACAGCCCGGCTTCTCGCTCTCTCACCCCTGATCTCTCCTACCATGCGCCATCATTTCCATCTCATAACTTGAAGTCGCCTCCTTACTCTCCTCTCAAGAAACCCATAACAATCATGTACGCCAACCCAGATGTCCACTCCAGCATAAACAGCAGCGCCAAGGGCAAGCAACCCAGCACGACCGATCTCGAGGATTGGCAGAATCTGAAAGAGTTATTTGCGCGGGCCTCTGATTCGTATGACTGTGAGTCCCTTTTCTAGATCTGCCAATCCTTCGTACTTTCCTTTCCATGTGAATCACTCTTATCACTTCAATTACCCCTCTTGTTACACGTCATCGTTGGTGGCACGCTTGATTGCTGTGAGATGCGCGGGCCCAGAGGCTGTCGAATTTGCAGTGGTTCGCACAGCCGTAGGACTATCGCTAAAGTACTGCTATTGGGTAGTAAGTCTGTCGGCCGTGTGAACCACTCATCTTTTGCGGATCCCTCTTGTTTGCACATCTACCTATCGCCGATCGAATTCTGCAAAGTACGGTGCAGAGTACATACGCCCACCATGGTTTAGGTCCGCTTCAGCACTATTCATTCATATCTCCCATGTGTGGTTCTCAAGGGGCTGTTTCTACATGATCTCAGCCACCGAGAGAAACACCTTGGAAACCCTATCTCTCTGGCAAGGCGCAGACGCAAGTATAGCTGCAAGAATCGTAGCGGAGCTTCGACTTACTGGGCTGGCGAGGTCTGGAAAGGCCTCGCCCATTTAGTAATCACAGGCTGCCTTGTACTCGCAAAAGCGATTGGCCAGTTCGACCGTTCTTCATGCCCATTTTTAGTTATCTCTGCATTCCAACTTCGCCTCTTGTTCCTAGCGCTCAAATGCTAATCGCTGGGTTACTTTGCAGCAGATGATACGTCAGAAGCTCTGCCGTTACTACGCGCAGTTATTCGAGAGTGCCACCGCTTTATGCGAGAACACCCCGATCCCTCGTTAGTCTACTCAGACTCGAATCCCATACGAGAATCTCGGTCGCCCGCCTCTAGGACACCAACGGAGGAGCGATCCACGCGAGATTGGACGCCAGAAACTCTAGATGCCGCCCTCCGACCTCTACGGAGTCCTTCTTTGCACCCCCAAGCACGACCACATCATCAACCTCCATTAGACCCTCCGACTGCATTCCACGCCATCTTTGGTACCACCTTGTTCTACATGGGCACGATAATATCGCAGGATTCAACTGTGGCGCTGCCCGATGAGCCGTCAACAGCACCGACGTACTGGCTCGCCGCCCTCGACGTGTTCGAGACAGGCGAGAACCTCCCGAGCGTGATCGGTGGTTCAGCTAAGCATCCTGAAGATTGGCGGATGGCGGTGTCCTGGGGGCGCACGCTCGTTTCTCTCGCCGAAGAGAAACTCAATCAGACGTTGCAAGCCAAAGCACAACGTTCGTCGTACCCGTCGCAAGCTGATATTCGCAGTGGCGTGTACAGCCAGCAAGCGATGTCTTCAGGTCCCTTCTCGATAGTCGAGCCCAGATGGCCTCCGACATCGCCGTTTCACGCTATCGCTGCGTCTCGCCCGCCCGTGACGAGACGAATGAGTCTGTTGACAGCTACTCCTCATGATATCATGGTCCTCGCGATGGACCAGTTCTCTCGCGGTATCTTCCACATGCCGCACCCTCACTATTCACAGACCCATAATCCATCGGCGTTCCACCTCGAACAGTCGTATTTCCCTCGCGGCAGCGGATTCTCCACGCCTCTTCACACACGGGAACACTCGTCTTCACTATCTCCTCCGCCTGGTCTTACCCCTGGTACAGGAATCAGCATAGCAGCCCTCCCCTCTTCGTTTTCGCGTCCGAAAGAACTGTTCATGATCGCGTCGGAGGTATTAGGTGTCGCGGAGCGCCTGTCGAAGGCGTCGCAGCGGGAGTACTGGGCTGCACAGGCTGATTCGGTGTTCAATCAGATGAAGATGGAGGCGGATATGAGCGAGTGGCGTATGGCGGTGAACGCGGCGAGGGGGCGGTGTTGGCTTGTTGTTGGTGAGGCGAGAGCGGAGGAGATGGAGGATAAGCTGGAGAAGGGCGAGATGGAGGTGTTGCATACTGCTGAAGCCGAGGAGGCGAGGGAGGGATTGGCGATGGGTATGTTCCTCTCTACCACAAACGGGACTGCTGGAGACTAATCTTGACACTGCTACAGCGGTGACATTCTTTGAGCGCGCTAAGGGCTCTGCAACCGCCAAGCCGAATCCCGAGCAGGAAGATCTCTCCCCATTGGTACGTTTACCCCTTCAAACCTAGACGATCAAAAACTAATCTTCATCATCACAGCTCGCAGAAGCCCTACTTACACTCGCCAACCTTACCTTGGATGAGAATTCAAGAGAGGAGCTATACGCCCGTGCGCAAGCCGAAGGCGGCGACAGCATCCAACTCGACCTCGATCCTCCGCCCAAAGCACTACCTGCAGCGATCAGCACAATCGCTGTGGCTACCAACAAGCAGCCTAACATTCCTCCCCTTGATACCGTCGTAGACAGACTGGATTCGTCTGCGCGATCAAGATCCCTGTCCATGGAAGCCTCGCCTGCAGTGATGCTCGCCGGACGAGGATTCCAGCCCATGTCGCTGGACAACGTCCTTGGCCTTGAACAGCCTATGGCTGTTGACTCTACCATCCGCAGAGACGACGTCATGGATGAGAGTTGACTGGCTCTACGACGTGCTTCTTTCTTTTCTTTGAGTTTCTGGGTTTTACGTTGCATTTTGCTTTTCATCTACTAGCTACAACATCATCTCTACCACATCATCGTATCATTATTCATCTCCATCACGGTTTCGTACAACATTGGTTTCGCTTAACGACACTGCCTCTCCTCCACGATACTATACGAACTAATAGATGACCGCCATTTGTCCGCTCACAGATCCAGACCGATGCTTTGTAGAACCACATGTTGTATCAATACAGTTGCTTTGGTTTGGATAATTGAACTCACAACTTGCTATCTCTTTGTCTGTGGAACCGATGCAAGGGAATAATGTGCGGAAGTATCAGACCTTTAAGCAAGGGTAGAGTGGATTCGAACGACGAAACTTGCCCTTTTCACGCTCGGTAACAGCCGACGAATCGATTTGAGTGTAGTCCGCTACGTCCGTCGAGTTAGCACACAGCCTCACATAGTCGCAAACATTATCTAAATTGCGATCGGAGAGATTGGTTCGTATTTGTCTTACACTTCATATGTTTTAGCTTCGTTCAGGAACGGAACGCCTGTTGTTGCCAGGTACACTACGTACCTTATTGGAATGGCCCGCGCGATGCACTAGGTCAACTAATTGAGTGCGTTCATAGCAGACACATTTAGATCTCAGTGAGTGCTAACTTTAATACTTTCGAGTAAGATAATGAAGAGGCAGCCAGCTTGGTGGTGTCCATTGTTGACCAGTCATATCACTTGCTATGATTCCGGCCACCGCTTCTGCGCTGTGAACGAGTAGGAAAGCAGGTCAGTCCATGGTCTTTATCTTAAAAATGAACAACCGTACCAAGCGAATGCACGAGGCATGCCATGTCCTGAGAAGCCAGCACAGACGTATTGGCCCTCGTATGAGTTACCTGTGTTATCGTTTGGGTCTATAACGGGTCCGACCTAGGGAGACCGCCCAATAAATGATTATGCTCAATAGGCATGCACGGGACCTATAATGACTTACAAAAGGATCCCCAGTTTTCGTGAAGCCCATGATCCCACTCTGTGAAGGGACACGTCATTACAGTGTACTCGATAGTCGCGTGGTGCGACACTTACCCACTCCATCTCAGGCACGTGGCCCTCCTCGAACTTACCAGGAAACACACTAGGCAAGAACTTCCTCATCGCACGACTAATAGTATCATTCACCTTCGAGTCGTCCGTCTCGTACAACTCGTATTGTGCGCCTATTTCACGTCCACCGCCTAGGATGACCAGTGGCCGTTCACCAGGAGTCTTCACGGGGCGAGGGAACCAGTATTCGAAGCCTTCGTTAGCTGCGAACGCAGATTTGGGGAGGTCGACTGCTGCACGTGTGGCAATTATTTGCCCACGTCCTGGTACCACGCCGTTTGGCCCGTGTAAGTGGGGGAGAAGATGGGATACGTATGCGTTTGTCGCGTGTAGAACGTAAGAGCTCGATATGGTCCCTCGAGGGGTGCTGACATTCCAGCGGCGGCCTTCGACGCCACGTGCAGGGGATATGGATGTTACGGGTGTGAGCGTATGCACGGATACCTCGACATTGGGGGTAATTTGCTGGGCCAGGGTGTATATGGCGCTCACGAGCTTTCGAGGCCACAGATTATTACCTGGAATTCGTACACCTGGATATGCTGCGCCGTATTCCTGCGGAAATGTGAGCATAATACCGAATTACAGAGGACCTCTCAACGAGTACTTACCTTTGCGACTTGCTCCATTGTCAGCCATTCGACGTCTTTGACGTCGATGCCAGCATTAGCCGCTGCAGTAACGTGCGCCTTGGCTTCGAGTTCCTCTTCCTCGGAGAAGAATAGCCATACTAAGCCTCCAGACACGAGGTCAACGGCTTCCTCGAGGTTCGACTTTTTTATGAGTTTCACCATCTCGGTGACAGTGTATTCCTCGAGGAAGACTTGACGGAGGGCGTCATCACGTCCATACTTGGCTTCGCGGGAGAGGAAGCTATCGTACCCGCTTGCGGTGAGATGACCACCATTACGTCCTACAAACAACGGTCAGTAGAGTTACTTTCGGCAACACTTAGTGATTGATATAATTCACCAGTTGCACCGTTGCCTAATGGGGTGCTACGATTAGCATTTGAGAGAACACTGATGAAAAATAGAACTGCTCTTACAGAATTCTCTCGCATCGAGGATGGCTATCTTGATAGGTTTGGAAGTGGTCTCGTGTTTGGCGAAGTGTCTGGCAAGGTGGTATGCCGTGGACACTCCGGTAATACCAGATCCAACGATACAGATATCTGCATCGCTAGTCAAAGCTCCTTCACTACCTTCATTGGATGCAGGGTATCCGGTGCCCAATACCTCCGTTTGCCAGAATGGTGTTGTGGGATTCTCTGTCGGTAGACCTGTAGTATTTGGTCGATCTGTTTGTATGTTCAGTGTATCATGTACGGCTCCGGAGACACCGAGCGGTACAGGCACAGCATTTGATGCCATGGCCGGACGCCCCTTTGTGGTAGTTCGGAAGAGAAGAGAAGTACTGAGATACTCACTAGAGATTGTGGTGTCCTACTTATACTGATACTTATCGATCTTGCCGCAGTCGGCCAGTGAGCGATGACTACAGCATTGCCCAAGACTGCGCGCGCGCGCAGCCTTCGGGATCGCTTGTCGCTCATAAAGTTAACGTTAACAGCGACTATGCCCATAAATCTATTCATCTCGCACGGATGGTACTTAGACGTACTCAAAAGAATGTGTCAGTAAGAGTATGTCGCCAAGTAGCGGGAGCAGTAGCCGCGTGAACATAAAATGCGCCAGATGCCAAAATAGGCAGAAGCCGACGGAGTGTCACACCCGGCAGTCACGAATGTCACGCCTTGAGCGGGGGTGGTAGCGCCTTACGGGTTTGGTGGCTACTCTCTTGAAGCTTGACGGCCAACTCTCATGTTGCTCTCGTAGTATATACCCATCTCAACACACTTCATTCCTTTAACATCAAGCTCTCACCGCTGCAAGTCTCAAATACGCTACTTACGACCTAATAACAGTCACCAATCCATGGCCGAAGCTGTTTTCGACGAACACCCTCTCGGGGAATACTTTCGAGGTGCGAGCTACGAACTGGTGTCTTTGTGTATTGTATGTTTTAGCATCTGACAGCGTCACTATGTAGAGTCGGGAGAAATTCAAGAAGTTATGCCAGGAAGCCATCCTGAGTACTCTGCCGAGCCATCTACGGACGGCGTGCAACAGCACGCAGTAGGGTCGTTTGTGCTGCGTATTATAGAACAAGCCCAGGTGTGTGCTTGCATCCTCATTTCACTCATTGAGCTTTCCCCCGTGGATCATTCGAGTGTAGCCACCCAACAGCGCTCAAGGGTCAGGACATACCTTGCGAGCAGAGACATCGGAACTATGCTGCATCGTACTGCACAATTCAGACTGTAGCGGACGGTACGGTGTCGCGCACCCTTTATCCCCCGCTTCATGCAACTGGAATAGCGTCATGACTAGCTCATCCGCTTGTAACTGTCCAAAGCACCGCCCAACTCCACAATTCTGTATTCCTACGGGGCAAGGGCTGGCCCACTAGCGGAGGGGGCGTCTCACCCTGCTCGACTTCAATCCGCTTTGCCGCGAGCAAATCGCTATCCACGCGTCGCAAGCCCGTCCGCTTCAGTCTGATTTATGCAGTAGTCTTCTGCCATCCCAATACGGAATTCTGAGTTCTGTGGCCGCAGCCCATTCCTCTGAACGCAAACCGCTGGCAGGACTCTTGCCATGTGACAATTATGTGTTTACCGAACTGCTTGAATCATCTTTTGATAAACTGCTCAATTGCCATGCTGACCAGAATGCTGTTGCAGATATTCGGTAACTTATTGCTCCCGCCTGCATCCACCAATACTACAACTGCCTTTGCCGAACGCTTCAAATACGATGTCATCTCATCCTCTCTACTATCGACATCACTCGCCGCAAGCCCTCAGCCCGGTCGACGGTCGTTCATCTCAGAGTTACCTGGCCAGCTCCGTTCGACATCTGCCGGCGACCATTCAAGAACCTCTAGCGCGTCTGTGGACCCTAACGACAACGATTATTTTAGTCACAAGCACTACGGACACGCAAATGATTCTGGAGACCTTCGCGCCGTCGTGGCGATCATTTCCGCCGCAGTCCTAGCCTTCTCGGCAGGGTACGAAATGCTGTCGATGTTACTGGTCGCTATATCCCTCTTCGTGGCCCGAGCAGCAAAGCCTGAAGTTCACGAGTCGAACGCACCCGCTCAGGTATGCCCTGATTACTGTTTACTTACTCTCAGTGACTGACAAGGCAGCAGACCCTTGATGCTCTCAATGAGCTCATCTCTGCAGGAAACGTATGGGATTCCGCCGTAAACGAAGCAATGTCGCTGATAGAGAAAGAGGAACGAAGGTACTTTCAGCCAGTCGCTGCAACTAACTCAATGCTGACAGGACACAGCCCCAGTGCGTTTTACAGCCCTTCGAGCACACAGTCGCCCCTTCTCAGCCTCAGGGTTGCTATGCATTCTTCGTTAACCACCACACAGAGCCAATGTGATAACGTGCGACAGCTTCTCACAGCACTCACATCTCCACAGCAGCTATCGCAGCTCTCGGAGATGTACGCCCCAGCATCGCCCATCAAACCCTCGTTCCCGTCTTTGGCTCTCGGGGAACCAATGCGACCTCTCTCGGATTCTGTCGCGAACTGGAGGAAACGAACTATTTCAGCTCCATCGGCATCGAACAAGCGAGCGACTTGGAATGGTTCCCAGATGCTCCCGTCGGGCGGTGTGGAGAGTCTTAAGGCTGCGCGCAAACAAGACAGAAGACGCTCTATGCGTACTTCTCTTTTCCTTACTCCCGAAGGCAACCTCAGCGCGCCCCCTACGCCTCTTCCCCAAAAGGCTCTGCACGACGTACAAGAAGACCCTTCAGAGTCCGAGTCTGATTTGCCCTACGCGTCGGAGGGCGGGGACGTCTTCGGTATCGCTGCTCTGAACCTACGACGCAAGAGGCGAAGCGCAGCTATAGAGACCTTCGGCACCCCTCCGCCTAGTTACACCAGCCAGACTCACGGCATGCACAGCGCACACAATTCGCTGTCATCTATTCCTTCGCCCTCTCGCTTCACCCTTCTGCATACCAACCGCCGACCGTTCTCGCTCTCTGCGCTGTCTCTAGCTCTCCACGGTGCGCTCTCGGCTAAGAGGTATTCATGCGCGCACTTGCTTGCGCTGCGTTTCGAAGAAGATGCGGACGATGAAGGGTATTGGGAGGATGTACGATCTATTATGGCGCTGCTTACGAGCACGTTCAGCGATGCGTCCGGGAATATCGTCGCAGCGTTGGATGAAGTCGAGAAGAAACGGATGAAGGACGAGCGTCCGAGCACGGAATCTCTCGCTGCTAGTTCGAGGGAAGGTAGCCTGTCTCCTGGTGACGGCAAGAGACGCATCTCGTTTGGTCGACCTGTGAGGTCTATGGCCGAGATGACCTCTTTCGCCCCATTGCCCAGCCATCTGACGCGCTTTGCTGCGCATGTGGACGCCATATCGTCTGCGTTGAATGATGCTAGAGATCATCTGGAGCAATGTGTTGCTTCTATTCGCGATGAGATGGGCGCGGAGACATCTACCCCGCCACCTCTCAATGAAGCGAATCAGGACTCGTTGGCTGGTGGAGAGGGCGAGGAGGCTCAGCACGCTGCACTACAAGCTTACGACCGGCTACGCAAGGAACTTGGGTTTGCGTTCCGTGAATGCGAACGTGGACGGGAGTGCTTGCTTAATGCTGTGACGGCTGCGAAACCCACACTCGACGAAGACGAAGATGCCTCGCCCACTGTCCCCTCGCTGGCTCCGGATACTAGCAGTGAAAGATCCGTTGGCGTTGATACCGGTCTTCCACTGGCAGAAACGTCAGGTGGGCCCGACGTCTCAGTCGTGGAAATCGAGCAAATTCACCAGCCGTTGGACGACGTCACGGAGCATCTCCTGCTCACGACGAGCAGCCAGCACCTTCCACCTCCTGGCATCGAGCAGGTTTACGAGGCCGACTCGAGTGCTGCGAGGTTCACTAGGGAACGCTCCAAGCTCTCACGGGAAGAGCGGATAAAGCTTGCCAAGGCTAGGAGGGAAAGCGGTATGGGCTTGGGTATCAGTTCTGGTACCGAGCCGCGTGTGCCGAAGGAACAGTGGGGACCTGGCGGGGAGGTGGTGCAGGAGCTGAAGGACGTGATATGGCAGGTCAGCGAGAAACGGAGAAAGCTCAGCGAGAGATTGAGCGTGGACACGGCTGTGTCGGCACAGTCATCCGATCCTCCTTCGGCAGAGGAATTGATATTGTCCAATGCTGGAGAGGAGGTATTGTCGTAGCGATGCCATTTCGGTTTGCTTGTTCACGTTCGCTCTCGGGTATGCTACGCTACTTTATAGTTCATATTTAACTCACGACATTTGTATATAGTATTCTGGATCTGCATGATGTGGAGCACATTTCTATTCTACGACAGTTTCTTCGTTGGCTCACGATAGTGGTCACTTCTGGTTGAAATGGGAGCCCTCCGGGCTTGCCGATGCAATTCTATGACTATTGTTCAGGGCTTCTCTTAGCTTCGTGTGCCTCTGATCCTACCGTCGAGTACGCCGTAACATCTCCTGCGGTCTCCGTCGACAGACTAGGTGGCCTCATGTCGTCACCCGCTCGAAGCTTCTCGTGTCGTTTGCTCGAAGGAACACATTTTGTTGCTGGCATGCTGCGTGGATTGCCCCAAACTCTACACATGAAAATTCGAAGTCCTATCATGCAAGCGATTCCGGACTCTCATCGTGGAAGGACCAATCAAGTGGTGTCGAGGAAGAAGCTGAACGCATGTGTTCACAGATGTTGAGATACTCGTTGATGCAGCGAACGGATTGTTGGAGGTGGGCGATATCGTCGCTACAGACACAGCAGCAGCAAATGTAGGACAGCGATGGAGAGCATAAAATTTCATTGCAGTACGAATCATTTGTTCTATCCCACAGAGAGTACAGTCCATTATTGGAAACGTCTGTAGCGAACGGACTTGCCTAGCTATGAACAATGCGTAAGGTATAATGGTGGTAGCCAACTAGCAGTTCCATGCGTGTGCTACGAGTCACAAGAACAGACATAAAATAAAGACGAGCGATCTGCCGCGGAATGCACCCCTCCTGCTCACTTTCTACTCGAAAACATCGTTCGAGCCGCTTGCACCCGTTCCACCGCGACCTGTAGCCGGGAACAAGAGCCCGACATCTTTGCGGGGTTTCTTCGACGCCGGGTAACTCACAGGTTCGTCGTCGTCTTCGCTCAGGTCATTGTCGAGATACAGGTCCTGATCGTCGCTCAGACTCCGTTTGCTGCCGCCTATGCTCGAAGACAAGCTCCAGCTGGCAGGTTGGGCAGCAGATGACAGTGGCGAAGCCAGAGGTGGATGCTGAGAACCTGACCAAGCGGTTTTAGACGGGGCCGGATCGAGACCGAAGATGTACCTGAACCGGTCATCGAGCACTACGTCTTCGGGGCCCACAAGAATCGGGCGCACGTCGTTAGTCGGCGGCTTGTTGGCACGAGCTGCTACCGATGCTACAGCTAAAGCCCGGGCCTTTTCGGCGGCTACCATGCCCTCGACCCTCCCCTCGAATTCCTCCATTTGGCCTGCTGTCAGATGTGTTGTTTGCTGAGAGGTATGCTCCATCTTCGTCGTCACGCTTTGTGTCTGGGGAGGATACGGGTCCTCCTCGCATGCGTCGTCTGTCCATCCACTGGTTCGTTTCGTAGCCTTGCTGAAAAGTCGAGCCCAGCGCATCGTGTCGCTAAGCTCTTCGCGCAGGTCTTTTAGCTCATCATAGGCAACGAGAAGCTCCGCATTCACAGCGGCACTTGAACGATTATAGTTGCGTGTAGTGGTGCCTGGTTTGCCAATCTCTGCAGCAAGATCCAGATCTAACGAATCCTCTAACTCCTCTTCCTGCGACTGCGATCTCGCGTTCTTGATCTCTAATTGACGGACACGGTCCTGGAGGATGTATAGATCATTCCAGTGTTCTGCAATAGATTTGACAAGGTCAGTCAAGGCCGAACTGGTGAACTGCAGCCCGCCCGCTGCCAGAAGAGGGAGCATCGCTCGCTTCAATTGTCCTCCAACCTTGACAGATGGATGGCGTTCATTCGTTGTTTGTTCATCGAACATCTTCAGATCGATATGGTGGCCGGTACCATGACAGTAGCCGTGCAGAGCGCCATAAAGGTAGGCCCAAAACAGCGACTCGCAATCATCGAGGACATCGTGTGCCTTCCGCGGATTCTGGAGCATCCCGATCGACATGAATTGCCAAGTTCCCTGGGTTACAGAGTCAGGCGAACTCAAGAAAATAAAAGGAAGAAGCGCACAGTTCGAAAGGCCTGATGCCGCTGCTCCGAGTCGCCGGAAGAATCCACCTTGCCGCAATGGTCCCAGTCGCAGAGCACCCCCACAAGCTTGTTGCTCTCTCGAACAACAATCATGATGTTGTTGAGGCTGAGGTCGCGATGCAATACCTTGCACCTGTTGTGCGCAGCACCGAGCGCTTCAGGGCGCGGATATCATAATAATCAGCATGCGAAGAAAAACACTACATGGCATACTTACCGACAACAACGTCAAGAAACGCCTTGGTATACACCAGTGAATTAGGTGCCACCTGCACTGGCAAGGCCAGTTCCTCCACCAGGACATGCTGTTGAAACTCTCGCAAGGTAGTAAGGCCAACAGGCAGATTTCCCATCTTCTTCCATTTCGTACTTCGTGTCCTGCGCGCCTCACCAGCTACGTCGCCTCCAAAGAAAACCTCGGGAACACGCATAATACCGGCCTGCCGCAGGTTACCAAGGATGGTTCGCTCTGCGATAAGGCGCTCATGCACGACCCGCCAAGTGATCTTCAGAAACCTCAGCTCGCAATCGGTGAGGTCATACACGATGTATCCACGGGTACCGCGACCGACTGCGCCATGAGCCCAGAAGATCGGGCGCCGAAGCAGAACCTCGGTCTGCTTGCCCGTGGCAGAGTCGACGGTATCCTTGACGGTGAACTTGTAGACAGGCCATCCTTCGTCCGCAGTAGCACCAGGTAGGAAGGACGCATACTGCGGATGCCGTGGGCAGGATTTGTCAAGGTTCGCCAAAAGCTCCTTCGTTTTCTCCTGGAAAGTCGCACACTCCGCAGAACTAGCAAGTTGCGCATTGGGGTCATACCCTCGAGCTTCAGGGGTCATGTGGTTATAGCGCCACACGAAAGCGGCAAGAAGATCTGGCTTGGCGACGTAGTCAAACACATCCGAGACAATGGCGCCAGAGTGATCCCACATCAGGAAGCGAGCCAACTTTCCGCAGATGAGAAGTTGGAATAGATGTGTTCGGTGTTGGTGCGTGAAGGTTTTCGTGGCATAGAGGGATAGCTGACCCTGGTTGATGACGTGCGCGTCGGTAGACTTTGGGAATGAGACTGGCGGTATGTTCGTGTTCTGCGGATCCGCGGCTCTCCGTGCCTCCACCGCTTGGTGAGCCTTGTCGATCTGTTTCCGAGTGAAGAAGGGATCTGCCGATGCCTCCCTCTTGAACTCGACTACGAGACCATCCGTCCACCAGTTGACTGGCCTGACGTTCACCGTCTGCGGCTTGTTGCGTCCCGTACTAGTATCCTTGGAGTCGCCAGAAGGCTGAACCGAGACAGCCTGAGCTGACTTCCGAGCCGTCCCACTCTCGTAGCCAGGAACAGTATCCACGGGGTAATCCTCAAAAGAACCGTCAGGACGGTATAGGACATTCTTAATGTTCTTCTTGCCGTCCCCCGAGATGTAGAACTTGAAGTTGGGAGAGATACCGTACTCTGTGATTGCCAGACTCTGTTGTCAGGCAAAACAGGCACATCAGTCGAGTATCAAAGACATCGTGTTGGGGACCTTACAAAGAGATCATATAAAACCCTCTCGTCCTCCACCTTGTCTGGGCAGGAAAACTTGACGTCTTTGTGCATTGCGTCCAATATCGCCTGCGCAATAGGCATGAATCGTGTGAGGAAGCTCTTGGGGGAAGGGGGACCAAATAATGAGCCGTTCATGCCAAGGCCTAGCGCACGCTTCAGGTCTTGAGCGTTGAATAGGTGCCACAGGTAGTGGAGTCGTGCCTCAGGATTGGGCTTGTATGGGGTGCTGGGATTGACGTGCGGGGCTGCCGCTGTAGTAGCCTGAGGTTGACTCGGTAGGTCAGCCATGGTGATAACGACAGAGTGGTTGCATGTCACCTTAGAGTTATCCGGGCACTATTAGTATGTCCCAGCCAACGTCCGAACGTGATGATGACCGTCCGCGTTCAAACGTTCAGCGCGGCGCTTCCACCTAGAATGGCAGGTTGTGTACCCAGATCTGGGATTCCCACGTCCCAAAAGGGCAGTTTCACATGAGCTTCCTTCTATAAACGGCTGTGGGCGAGTCATATTGCACGATCGGGTAAGTATTAGCCAAGGATGAGTGGAAGAAACGGACAGCGTGGCTCTCTGACGCTCAGTTATCCGCTTCGTGGGCAAAATCGATGGTAGATAGAGCCTCAAATTCCAAGCATCATCCGAAATGAGAGGTCACGGAACCGTACGCGTACTAGTAAGAACCTTGTGCTGATGGGTACTCGGTTTCCGTGGACGTCTACCCCACCCTGCGAGCCTCCGCCATTCCCCGCTTGATGCTGCCACTGGCAGTGGAGTCCACGCCATGCCGTCAGTCCATGATTTTGGATAAGAATATGAAGATTCTGTTTATTGAAGTGGCCAGGTTCACGTTGAATTGTATACTACTCATAGTCTTCGTGCCTCGGGGCCAGCCTCACTGCTAGTGGCAACATCAATACTAACTCGTTGAAAATGCAGCAACTGCGCTCATGCTGGCAGCTTTCATTCATGCGATACATGCACTATTCATCGAAGTATGATCAGCGTCGCGCATTCGTGGCGCCGGTCCACACTCAATTCAACTTCAACTTAGCCCTAGCTGTGGGGAACTTTCGGACGGCTGAGCCTTCGGAATGCTAAGGTGTAGGCCCAAGGAGAGGGAATTACATTAGTAGCATCCCGACTCCACCAGGCCTAAGGAGTACTACCGTGATGATGATCAACATCTCATCAAAGATTAGGTCTTCGATGGGCTACATATGGTTTTAATGGCTGGGATGTAAAGCAATAAAATGTGTATTCTCCTTGATGAGCACTGAAGTCGCTTCGAGGTCAAATAACTCGCCGATCAACACTTTCCAGAGGCTAGCCATCACAAATGGCGTAAAAGAGGTGCGAGAGTCCTGTACTCACCCGAGTCAGCAACCGCTGTCGATACAGATTGAATCATTGAGCATACTGTAGTGGGTGGAGCAGGGTCAACACGTACTTAGCTGATGGAACATCATGGCTATATTCCCGCTGCTATCGGGAAACGCTGCCAAGGAACGTTGATTCTGACGTTGATAGCAGCTCATTTAGGATTCGACAACATTGGACTTGGTACCTTGAGACAAGGGCTATCATACACGACTATGGCAAGATGATCATCATTCAACACAATTGACGATGTCAGACGAAAGATCAAACATATCAGAGTAAACCGCTCCAAGTCCATGTCTTCGAGGGCCCAAGGATGTAGAAGGGAACCAGATCGAGCTGAGTACCATGTCACAGATTCTATTTTGACTCTCTCCTCAGTCTGTATGATGCTTGGTCAGTGAGTCACAAATGCGAGGCGTATACAGGGGCAAAGGATATGGCGGGTATGTATACTGTTTTAGTAACGCCAACTTGAAGTTCAGGCACGATCTTACAGCGTACTCGTGTCGATCACTGCAGCGGATTCTACTCCATATAAATCACTGACAAGGACTGATTACATGAGAACTTAGAGCCTGCTGAGCCATCGTGGTTGCTGACGGAGAGACGTTCGACCCGTGGGTTCGGACGCTGAGTCGTTCCAGTCGGAGAGGCTCGAATGTAGCGAGATGAGCACTGCGGCTGCCAAGGGTCCTGAGCAACCGATGAAGGACCTACTGCGATTACTTGCTTAGCCATTGATTTTGTATATTTACTTACTTACCAATTTTTATGTAGATGAAACTTGCGATTGCTACTGGCAGCAACGCTAAGCTGTGGTGGTGGGCGTTCGTCCTGCTCACCGATGGGCCTTAAACTTGAAGTACTCTGAGGTCGGAATTGGCAGGCGCTGGCCTCGGAGCATTTGCGGATCACTCGTGCGCCGTCACGTCGGGTTGTTTCGGGCCAGCGCGCACTTTCCCCAATAGGCAATGAACGGAGATGTCTCCAGAAACCTCCACCGCCTTCACCTCTTCAGGAGCTTGAATCTTATTTAACAGGGGCAGAGCCCTTCTGCTACCTTTCTGTTTGTCCATCACTGCTTTGACATGCTGCAACGACTGCAACGACAAGCTAACTCCCGAATAATTCAACGGGCAGTCCCCCATAATGTGTCACTACAGAAGACGACTGCTCCTCTACTAATCTCAGCACAACCAAGAACTCTAAAGCATCCTTCAAGAATTGTCACTAGGAGCTATGCTCAGCAACCTCCTGGGAACGGCGGCCAAGGTGGAGGCTTTCCCGGCTTCTCGATGTTTGGCCAGCAGCACCAGAAAGGGGATGCACTGAAGGAATACGTGCGCGTTGTTTACTTTCGCCATTTCCTATCACTGACCTCGGTCATGTATAAAGAGCGTAGATTTGACCGAATTAGCGAAGAATGGGAAATTGGATCCTACAATTGGGCGTGACGAAGGTATGACGCCGGAATCTTTCTTAAAGTATACCGTTATTGAATGAAGCATTACAGAAATCCGACGGACTATTCAAAGTATGAATCCCAAACAATTTACTACAGACCTTCTCTGACATCAGTCTCCCACAGTTTTGTCACGACGAACAAAGTCAAATCCAGTGGTAGGTATCTACGGCATGGCTATGACACATTGTGTATTCTAACAGTGACAATAGTTGATAGGCCCTCCAGGTGTCGGAAAAACCGCCATTTTAGAAGGTCTGGCGAGTCGAATTGTTGCTAAGGAAGTACCAGAGGTGAGCAACAGGAGGTGACTGAAATGGACGAGCAGCTCTCACTCCAGGGACAGTCTCTGCAAAATAAACGAGTTCTCTCCATAGATCTTGCTTCAATCATGGCAGGCTCAGGTATCCGTGGACAATTCGAAGAGAAGTTCAAAGCACTTATTCGCGACATCGAGGACGAGGTGAGTTTCCATGCTATGGAGAAATGGTATGTGCTTACTCCTAGCATACAGGCGGGGAACGTCATCTGTTTCATTGATGAGCTCCGTGAGTAGATTATTGCTTGACAGTATCTTGCAATATATTGCTGACGGCGACACGTAGACACCTTGTTCAACCTCGGTAAAGCAGAAGGGAGCATCGACGCAGGCCAAATGATCAAGCCAGCTCTAGCCAGAGGCTTGCAACTTGTCGGTGCCACGACACGTATGTACCGTTGTTCTGTACTATACGCAGGTTCTGATCGTGACTTGTTCAGCGGACGAGTACAGAAAGACGATTGGCAAGGATGCGGCTCTCGAGCGTCGATTCCAACCCGTCCAGATTGACGAGCCCACTGTCGAGTCGACGATATCCATCCTTCGAGGCCTCAAGCCACGATACGAAGTTCATCATGGTGTCGAGATATCCGATGCAGCCCTAGTCACTGCGGCCGTATACTCTTCAAGATACATATCAGATCGTTACCTTCCAGATAAGGCCATCGATCTGGTAGACGAAGCTGCTTCTGCATTGCGTCTCGCTCAAGAATCGAAACCCGACGAGCTGGAGGCTCTTGATCGGGAGATTATGACATTGCAAATAGAGCTGGAGAGTCTGAAGAACGAGAGCGACGTGTTCAGCGTGGAAAGACGCAACAAGGTCGAGGATAACCTGAAAGCCAAACGCGAAGAGGCTGACAGGCTCACTGCTATCTGGCAAGCGGGTAAGTAATTTCACGTGAACTGATGATGCCACATATTACTGACTCTCGGACATTCAGAACGTACGCGTCTTCAGCAGATCAAGGATCTGAAAGAGCGCCTCGAAGAAGCCAAGTACGAGCTGGAGGTCGCACAACGGCAGGGTCAATACGAGAAGGCGTCCCGGCTGCGTTTCTCCACTATACCCGAGCTAGAGAAGCAGCTTCCCAAGGAGAACGAATCTCGCGAGGATGAGGGCGAGGGCGCACTCAGTATGCTACACGATCGTGTGACGTCGAACGATATTTCGAGAGTTGTCGCGAAAGCCACAGGTATTCCCGTTCAGAATCTGCTCAAGGGGGAACGTGAGAAGCTTGTACATGTACGTCTATCCACTGCATCTGTGAAGCGCATTGAACACTCAATGCTTTTATCTAGATGGAAGATGCGCTCCGCCAACGAGTTGTTGGCCAAGATCACGTCGTGGCTGCGGTTAGTGACGCAGTTCGTATCTCGAGGGCTGGCCTCCAAGCACCAAATCGACCGGTCGCTTCATTCCTGTTCTTGGGTCCTACGGGTGTTGGAAAGGTAAATAATGTGCCACTCATGTATATGCCTAGT
Organism: Irpex lacteus; assembly: GCA_001986395.2. NCBI lineage: Eukaryota > Fungi > Basidiomycota > Agaricomycetes > Polyporales > Irpicaceae > Irpex > Irpex lacteus. The sequence continues at coordinate 161,410 of MQVO02000032.1, read as the reverse complement.
GTCTGACTGGTTGCCTAGACTGAGCTGTGCAAAGCTCTTGCTGGGTTCTTGTTCAACGACGAGCGGCGTGGCTTGTAAGTTTGAACTTTTGGAAACTCAAGTAATGTGCGTAACTAAACTCCACGTTTAGGATCAACATAAACATGTCTGAGTATCACGATCGGCACACGATATCACGACTGATAGGTGCAGCTCCCGGTTATGTTGGTTTCGAGGAAGGCGGTCAATTGACAGAAGCTGTCAGGCGCAAGCCATACGGTAAGAATCACTATGCACGCTTTCACAGAGACCTGTTTATACTCACTGTCGTTGGCAGCTGTAATTCTTCTCGACGAACTCGAAAAGGCACACAAGGTTAGTCAGTCGCACTCCTGTTGATCTGACAGTATGCTCATGTTATTCTAGGATGTTGCTATGATTTTGTTACAGATCTTGGATGAGGGTAAGATCACCGACTCGCAAGGTACGCACCTCTCTGGTACGTTGCATGTGGATACACTGACACGAACATACTTCCGAGCGTAGGCCGCAAGGTTGACTTTAAGGTCAGTTCGCGCGAAAACGTATTCCTCTACAATGTACTAATCTACATGCCAGAACACAATCATCTGCCTCACAAGTAATCTCGGCAGCGATATCCTGGCCCACAAATCAGCATCGGATAGCAATGGCGTTGTTACAGCCGAAGCTCGCGATCAAGTATTGGAACGCACGTCCGAATACTTCCCGCCAGAGCTGTTAAATCGTCTGGACTCGATGCTGGTCTTCAACAAACTATCGCGTGACTCTATCTTGAAGGTCGTATCCCTGCGGCTGGACGACGTGGCTGAGCGGTTGAAGCATAGGAGAATATCTTTGGATGTCGACTCTGCTGCCAGAGACTGGCTTGCCCAACAGGGCTATTCTGACATCTATGGTGCTCGCGCTATCGCACGTGTTGTTCGGACGAAGGTCCTCTTCCCGCTTGCACAAAAGATGCTCAAGGGCACGATACGGTACGTCTCAGCTTTTTCCTGGTAGGCTCAAGAATCACTGATGTAACGGTTGCATAGGGATGGCGACGTTGTGACTATTCGAGTGAACGACGCCGGAGACGATTTGCACATTCAGGATAACCATCCCGCGGATGCCTCGATAGCTTCGAACCAATCTTCTTCCGAGTTTCCAGAGATTGAGAGCGATGCCTGAGCATCGTCGTCGCTGTCTTAATACAATTGATCATGTATTATAGCCTCATATACATATTCCCCCTACTGTAGTACCATGTAACGAAATCTAGTACCCCATTTCACATTTTTCGCCGTATTCCAGGTATCAACGAAAATTTAGATGCCCAGATGAATGAATGTAGACCATCGACTGGGAGATACGCCTTTCGCACGCAGTTCTTGCACTGCTTCGTCTAGGGCATACGGCACAATGTTTGGATCCAAGTATTCTGCATCCTCAGAGAATATCCGTTTGTATACGTGACTAGCTACCACAGGCCCATCGATGTCCGACATGCTCCTAATAACGGGTCTGAGAACGATGTTCTTCAGTCTATAGATGCTGACTTACCACATGGTCCCTATCACGCTCTTGAATCCAGAGAATAGTAGCGTGGCTGCAAGATGAACAACTTGATCATTATATTCTTGATCTCCCCTGGCCGTTTCGCACGCGCTCAGGAATGCGAGGAATGCATGTGGCAGAGGGAGAGGCATCAACTGCGCGATACTCAACTTGGCGTCGCGTAGGAGAAAGCCACTGTTAAGAGGATTTTCAAAGTCTTGGATACCATGACTCGCCAGATGCAGAATGGACGCATCTGGTAGCTTTGCTAAGGCAGTTGGTACACTAAGACCAGCGCGTGGATCAAGGAGAACATCATCAGAAGGGGGCAGGGGTATAAGCTGGCTCGGAGGAATAGTCTGTGCAACTCGATTCAACTCCTTGACCGTCTCATATAAGGGCGAGCCTTGATATGGATGAGGTGAGCCAGTGAGTAGAACCCTGAGATCCGCCTTGCGTATCGGCTCGTGTACTTTGCGCGCGGTGGTGAGAGCGGTAACCGTGGGTGTGTAAGACGAAACGACATAGTCGGCACAACATTCACCTCCTAGTGAATAGTCTCCCGCGGCGTGTATCGGAAGGAAAGCAAGATCGCCTGTGGGGCACCACCACATTCGGGTGCGTTTGCGTGCTTTTGATGGCTGCGAGCAGCCTGAAGTGAGAAACGAAGCTCAGTAGGTCTCTGGACGGTGACACTCACTTTGATGTCAACCACATCCAAGATTGGTTTAACCAACTGAACCCACAAGTTCTTCACGACAACGATGAATGCATCCTTGTTCCTAGGACGCATCCTGACTGCTCTTTCGCCATCACGATTCGGGGGCTTTGAGAGCAGTCGATCTCATTAGTCTCATCAATAGGAATGCCTAGGGTCCGATTCACATCGCCTCTGGCATGCCTATTTGCCTGGTGTAATTGCGTGATATAATCTTGTACCACGGGCTGGCTGAGGACGTTAAAAGATTTTACGCCGATGGTGAACTGATCGTGAGGGTTGTTTGCTTTTCTTGTAACCCTGGCGTAGGGTTACGTGGGCGTCTATGTCTGATCTGGTTCCGCGAACACTGCACCTTCGTCTCTTCAGCACTCTGACCACTGCTGCGACGAAGGTGAGCTTAGATGTTTACTACACACATGTATTAGCACTCTGACCACTGCTGCGACGAAGTCTCTATCCATTACTTGTTCCTGTTCCTTCCTCGGTCGAGATCAGTGTGCCCGACGCCGACGTCGGGCTTTCACTTTTTTTTGAACACCGGACAAGTAAACGACCCCGACTTCAGCATCCGCGCCCCCCTCAGGCACGGATCCACCAGTGGATTACACCAGAACACCAGAGATCATAGATAAGCTATTCGATTAGCTTCCCCGCGTTCCCCAGACCAACGTCGTTGTTCAACAACATACTCCCGGCGCTTAACACTAGTGCAGCATTCAACCTGACTTCCCAGACCAAGAAACTTACGCAGCCGAGAGGCTACGTACGACAGGATCGCATCAACACACGCAGCCTTACGCGGACGTTCCATTCCGCGGACGAAGACGTGTTGACCCCAGAATCGGGAGTCGACTTTGATTTGCTGTCAGACGCGCTCAACGGCACGTCCTCCAGTTCCTCTGCATTACCCTCGTTTCCACCATCCCCAGTACCCTCGCCTGCATCAACACCACTTCCGCCATCGAGACCTGCAACACCGCCCGGTGATTCCTCGACACCACCGCATATACCCAGACCGCCGTTGATTCGTACCCCACGCCTTGTCATTCCTAGCGTCACTCGCACTTCTCCCGTGTCTAGTCCTTCTGCAGCCTCTTCCGACTCAGACTCCGACCCTGAACCATATCGCAAGGCTCGTCTAATGTCCTCCAACATCGCCACCGTCGTTTCTTCGGGTCCGCATAAGATTCCCCTGCTCACAAAGGGAGAACTCACCATCGAGACGTTCCTTGAATGGGTGGATCTATGCGATGACTACTTCGTGATCAAGGAGGTCAAGGACGATAAGCGGGTCACCCACGCAGGTACTGGATTCCAAGATATCCTCGTCCGGGACTGGTATCGCTCTGACGCGGTACGATTCCGCGGTCTGTCTTGGGACGATTTTACCAAGGAATTTAAGACGAGATGGCTGCCATCCGACTGGGATCTCAAGGCCAGAAACGACCTCGCCAGACGCCGTCAACGCGACGACGACGCGTTCAAAGACTGGATTGTTCGCATGGAAACGCTTAACGCCGTCCTCAAGGACACGCCTGCTCACAAGAATGAAGCCGAACTCCGTAATCACATCGAGTCGATGATGTGCGACCGCCTGGCATCTCTGGCGATCGCATCCAACGTCTCTAACGTCACCACCTACCGCGACTGGAGGGAGAAACTTGTCACCCTCGATAACGAAAGACTGGCAAACGTCGCGGAGATTGCTAGAATCACCGCGCGTGCAAAGCCCACGCTTGTCACCCGCACCAGCACCGCCTCTGGCGGAGGGAGTTCTGCTTTCGCTCGGCCCACGAACCGTGATCGCGAACACCCTCCTCCTCTCACCGAAAACGAACGAGCAATCCTGTACAAGTACATGGGTTGTTTCAAGTGTCGCAAGTTCTTTGCCGGACACCGTGGCCGCGACTGCAATGAACCCGCACCAAAGGCGTCGGGTTATCGTGAACTCACCGAAGAAGACGGCCGCAAGGCTAAGGTAGAGAACGATAAGAAGAGGTCGCTCAATAGCGCGCCGAAGAAGCATACTACCGCCGCTGTCAGGTTCGATGAAGAACTCGACGAAAATATCGCGGCCGCTGTTGGAGGTTTGCCTCCCGCGCGTGGTGTGTTGTCCTTCGGCGAGGACTCACCAGACTCTTCGTACGTGCCTCCCATATCGTTGCCCCACTTTACATTGCGTGGCTACATCCACGACTCCAACGGTCCCTGCTTTGACATACCCGTGCGAATGCTGATAGACAGTGGCTCTTCTACAGTTTTGATGAGAGGTGAAGTCGCCACGGCCCTCGGCCTCAAGCGTCACAAACTACCCTCAGCAATAACGTTAGATTCCGCATGGGGTTCTGAAGGAACCCGAGTCTCAGATTTCGTTAAACTTCGCTTTTCTCTCCGTTCTTTTGCATGGACTTCACGTTCCGTCCGTTGTCTCGTCGTTGACAACCTCTGTGCACCTGTGATTCTCGGTCTACCTTTTCTCGCGCACAACGACTTAATTTTGAACTGTCGCACTCGTAAATGTATCGACGCGCACACGGGTTTTGATATTCTTAACCCTAATTACAAGCGTGTTTCTCAAACCAGCGAGGTTGTACACACGACTTCGAAGGCGGAAAAGGCAACAATGCCTATCCATCCCTCTTACCTCGCGCACACCGCGAAGCCTAAGCACGTTGCCTCACCGCTCGTTGGCTCTACCTCTACCGCGTCACCCCATGCTTCCTCTTTCCATGTCAAAGAAACGCTTCCTGATGTGGCTGTTCCTTCACCCGATACTGCTAACATTCCCATTGATTGTTCTAAGGTCGAGGGGGAGGCGCAAGCGCAAACCGAAGCCCTCCCTTTTCACCCGACAGTGGCCGCAATTCGGCAGCGCATCGAAGAACTAGCAACCCTGGAAACCCTCGAGAAAATGGAGAGGGATACCAGAGCTAAGTTCCAAGATGTCTTCCCGGAAGGGACACCGCGTCTAGATGACTTACCAAAGAATGTGTACCACAGATTCAAACTGAAGGACCCTGAAGTCGTTATCTCGAAACGAGCGTACGACTGTCCAAAGAAATATCGGGAAGCGTGGCGTAAGTTGCTAGACGAGCACCTCGAAGCGGGACGCATGCGTCCTAGTGACTCGCCATACGCCTCGCCTTGTTTCCTGATCCCCAAATCTGATCCCGCCGCTGCACCGCGGTGGGTGAATGACTACCGGGTTCTCAACGATAACACCGTACATGACAGACATCCCCTACCCACCATTAACGAAATCCTTGCCGACTGCGCCAAGGGTAAGATTTTCGGGAAGTTAGATATGACTAACTCATTCTTCCAGACGAGGGTACATCCAGACGATGTCCCTCTGACCGCCGTAACCACACCGTTCGGTCTATACGAATGGTTGGTCATGCCCCAGGGGTGCCGGAATGCACCTGCTACGCACCAGAGACGAATGGTCTCCGCGTTGCGTCATCTCATAGGTAAAATATGTCACGTCTACATCGACGACATTATTATCTGGTCCCAAACACTGGAGGAGCATCAGCGTAACGTGGAAGCGGTTCTACTCGCGCTACGTGCTCATTCGCTTTTTGCCTCACCCAAAAAGACTAACCTGTTCGCACTAGAAGTTGACTTCCTCGGACATCACATTAGTGCACGTGGTGTCGAGGCAGACCTGAAGAAAATAGAAAAGGTTACAAGTTGGCCGCAACCAAAGTCTGCATCAGACGTACGAGCCTTCATAGGACTCGTACGTTTCATGGATAAGTTTCTACCGCACCTCGCGCGGTTCACAGTAGAACTCACACCCTTGACCACCAAGGATGCAGAACGCGAGTGGCCTGGTTGGACGCCGCGTCACCAGGTTGCCTTCGAGGCAATAAAGAAACTGGTAACGTCTCGGGAATGTCTTACAGTCATTGACCACGATGACTTGAAGGATAATAAGATATTCGTACACACGGATGCTAGCGATTGGGCAACGGGGGCTACCTTGTCGTACGGCCCATCCCGGGAGGAGGCCAGGCCTGTCGCGTTCGATTCCATGCAACTCGACTCCGCACAACTGAACTATCCGGTGCACGAGAAGGAGTTACTGGCCATCGTTCGGGCGTTACAGAAATGGCGTCTCGATCTCCTAGGTGTGCATTTCGAAGTTTACACAGACCACAAAACTCTCGAGAATTTTAACACACAGCGGGACCTCTCTCGACGGCAAGCTCGGTGGCAGGAGTTTTTGGGTCAATACGACTTCAAGATTATCTACCTGCCGGGCGAAGAGAACACCGCAGCCGACGCGCTCTCGCGTCTGCCTCCCAAACCCGACGTCCTCCACCCTTCCCCGTCCACATACGTTACGGCCGCCACAGGCGTGCGCATCGCGACAGATCCCGATCTGCTTCAGAAGATACGAGACGGTTACGCCACCGACGTTTGGTGTCAAAAGTTGCCGCAGGCGAAGGGAGCCGTAAAGCTGCGTATCGAAAACGGCTTATGGTATCTTGGTGAACGGCTTATAATCCCTCGTATTCCGCAGATCCGTGAATCCATCTTCCGGCTGGCGCATGACGCGTTAGGCCATTTTGGGTTTGACAAATCGTACGAACTCATCCGCGAGGCTTACTGTTGGCCAAACATGCGCAAGGAGCTCGAATCGATGTATGTGCCGTCTTGTGACGCATGCCAACGTAACAAGGCACCTACGACGAAACCACCCGGCCCCTTGCATCCCCTCCCGGTCCCTCGTGGGCCTGGAGACAGTGTCGCAATCGACTTTGTCGGACCTCTTCCATTAGATGAGGGTTTCGATTTTTTGCTCACTATGACATGTCGCTTAAACACGGATATTCGTTTAGTGCCTTGCAAAAAGAACCTCTCGGCAGAGGACGCAGCGGACCTGTTCTTTCGCTACTGGTATTGCGAGAACGGTCTGCCTCTGGACATCGTCGCTGACCGCGACTCCCTCTGGACCTCAAAATTCTGGACGGCTCTGCACCGTCTAACTGGTATCTCGCTCAAGCTCTCCACCGCCTTCCATCCTGAAACCGATGGTGCCAGTGAGCGGACGAACAAAACCGTCGTGCAGGCCCTCCGTTACCACGTTCAACGAAACCAAAAGGGATGGGTTCGCGCCCTCCCCGCTGTCCGCTTTGCCATCATGAACACTGTCAACGCCTCCACCGGGTTTGCACCCTTCCAGCTCCGCATGGGCCGCCGCCCGCGTGTAATTCCACCCCTCTTCGATACCGCTGTCGACGTCGTCCGTCAAACGTTGCCTGACGAGGCAGAGATTGCGGCCGGAGCGATACGCCGAATCGAGGTGGATATCCTCGAGGCCGAAGATAACTTGGCCATCGCAAAAATCGAGCAGGCCCGGAACGCAAACGGCGCCCGTGGAGAGGATCAGAAGTTTGAAGAAGGGGAGGAAGTATTACTATCAACTCTGAATCGACGACGTGACTACATCCAAAAGGGCGACAATCGAGTTTCGAAATTTATGGCGCGTTACGATGGACCCTTCAAGGTCAAGAGAGCCTTCTCGGACACGTCGTCTTACACCTTGGATCTTCCCCACGCTATGAAAATCTTCCCTACATTCCACGCTTCGATGCTCAGGAAGTACGTGAACCCGGATAACCCAGCCTTCCCAGGCAGACATCGGGATAGGCCTCCCCCCGTAGTCACGGAGGACGGATTGGAGGAGTGGGTCGAGCGGATACTCGATCGCAGACCGAGAGGCAGAGGCTACCAATGGTTGGTTCGCTGGTTCTCTGGACCAGACACGTGGGAACCCACCTGGGTAGTCAAGGACCTCACGGCGATGGACGAATGGGAGAAAGAAAATAATATTGACGGTAATACAACAGCATTTTTAACTGATAACTTAGCCTACCCTCCCGGAGAGCGATGTGCGCTGAACACGGAGGCGCCCCCTGGCCCTGCTCCCAGTGAGCTCGATTCGGAGGCGTCCTCAAGTGACCCCACTCCCCCCGTGGAGTCCGACGTGGGCGTCGTTCGCGACCCCGCACCCATGGGTGCCCGAGGGAGATAGATTGTTTTAAAGGGGGGGAGAGTGTAACCCTGGCGTAGGGTTACGTGGGCGTCTATGTCTGATCTGGTTCCGCGAACACTGCACCTTCGTCTCTTCAGCACTCTGACCACTGCTGCGACGAAGGTGAGCTTAGATGTTTACTACACACATGTATTAGCACTCTGACCACTGCTGCGACGAAGTCTCTATCCATTACTTGTTCCTGTTCCTTCCTCGGTCGAGATCAGTGTGCCCGACGCCGACGTCGGGCTTTCATTTCTATGCATAATGTAGGCCACGGTTTTGAAAGTGTAGGAGAACAAGATGACAACAGGGCCGTGCTTTGAGGATGAGACGATATCTTCCAGGGGTACAGAGAGGAACTCAGTAGCCTCCGGTAGTCCTCGAATCTCTTTCACCAAGGAACTGTACTCTTCCCATATGCGCATTCTCCGAGTATACTCCAGCGTCGAGACAGGAGAAAGGCTAGGCGATATTTGGTGGAAGCGAATGTGTTCTACCTGGCGAGAGAGAGTAAGGAGACGATTTCTGAGGTCAACAGGTATGCCTTTAGGTGCAGCTACTCTGGTCTGCAATATCTGCGACCAGAATGCGGCACGCCCCTCCTCTAACGTCTGAATAGCTTCCGTTGTACGATTAGAGAGATGACAGAGCATCGACGCGTGTAAGACAAAATGCCCCCATTTGCGGAGTACTTCAAGGCTAGACATAAGGTCAACGTTCAGAGGCGCGACCTCGGAAAAGAGATGAACGGCCTTGATGTAGACATCAGCAAGCCTGGAAGGCAGCAGATCGGATATATCAATCTCCTGCGCAAGATCTCGGAGTGCATCATGCATACTTCTGGCCGCATATTCCAAGCGGGCAGCCGCAGTACAGTGGGTGTCCTCCAAACACATTCCGAGATATTCGTAGGACGTAACAGGGTCAAAGAACTCTGTATCCCTCTGCAAGTGTATTTTGGCTAGCCATGCGAGGATATTTGCACGATCTGAGATGCCTGGTCCAGTACTGGCTACCCCAAGTGCTTCGTATAAATAGCGATGGGCCTCCGCAACATCATGCGATTCCTTGCTAAGGATGAATCTGTCATAATACAGCGTCCCCACGATGAACAGGGGAGCGTGGCGAATAGGCGAGTCTCCGGTGACCTGAAGTATATCCACAACTTTCGCGATGGAGACATCAAAATCGCTTGCAATGCGTGCGCGGCTCCTAACATCTGGAAGCTCCTGTAGTACACTGTTCAAGAGCATATTGCCTTTAGTCAGGCGATTGCCATGAGGAACAAGCAACAGTGCTTCTGCCTCGAGCGCTTTCGACTCCTCTTCGTGCTCGGTAAGTGGCTGTCCATGAGTGATGTTTCTATGTTGCAGAGCCATCGCTAGCCGGTGCAACACCAGATATCGGAGCGGGTCATTGGGAGGACAGAGTTGCTTGGATTCACGGAAAGCAGCCAGTGCCCCATGAGGGTCGCTTTTCTTGATAATTTCACCCAGGGTAGAAAGCAGCTCCCATCTTGGCACAAGTTTAACACCACTGGCCTCCATGTCGAGCGACTCTTGACAGTATCGCAAGGCGAGCTCGAGATCGGTGTGCTTCCGCAGAGAGATATACCGGCAGTATAGGCTCCGGGTCATGTTGTGTAGCAGCGTTGTTCCGGTTAACGGTTAAGTCATAAAGTTAACATAGTTAATAACTTCGATAAATATTAACCATGCAAATTAACCGAACCATGCCGCATCAGCGTTAACTTTCTGCCAATAGCGTTCTGAGGCGGTATACCAATGCTCATATGAGTATCAACCACATGGAATGTAATTCAAACATCTGTGTACATAGTAGTGTCTGCGCCGTCCTGTCCCAGGAGCTCACATAGCTCTGCCTCATTTGCTATTCCCGCCTCAGCCTCCTTCTGAACCGCATCAACCCAGTACGTCTGCGAGAAGTCAAAAATATCTGCGATATCCATGCGCAGCGGCAAAGAGCCGAAGTCTGTAGATGAATGCGAACGACTTTCCTGGTTAGGCAGGGCCCTATTAGAAACTGTTTCATTCCTTTCGGTGCCCCCCTCCACTACTGTTTCTGACTCCGAGTCGGAGTCAGACGCAGCTAGATCGTCGTCCACCATCTTCATTAGCACATCAGCTGTGTCGGCCAATGTGACATCTGAGGCAAACATATCAGTACTGTCTACATCCGCAGTGTCATCATCTGAGACGACGTCTTCTTCCAAATTGTCTGATTCGGAGCTGGCCAGTTGATGACTTTGCGCGGCCCCAGTGGTACTAGTAGAATTGGAAGCTGGTGGAGATATTGCGAGTGATTGCATCGAAGGCGAGCGTACAGAAGGATGAGAACCCGATGGATGCCGAGTCTGTAGTGGATGGGTTCCTGCTGATGGAAGACTTGTCGGAGATGCAGGCGAAGGGAGGATCGACGATGAAGGAAGAGACTGAAGTGTTTGTGTAGGCAGATTGAGGCACTGTTTGAGACGTCGAAGAGCTTCACCGCTTTTGACTTGTTCAGCCCGTAGATGCGTATGAAGTTCAGCAATATTGAGGAGATTACGAGTAGTGAGCCTTGTGCGACTCGGTGTCATGGTGCGCTTGAGGAGACTGAAAAGTCGTTCGCATGATGCCGAGTTTGGACATACTGCAAACAAGCGAAGGGCGATGCGATTAAGAGGGGATAGTGGGCCACTGGCGTTTGCTATAGAACGCCAGAAACGAAGCGGATCCAGTGGCGTTGGCGACGTCTATATCATTGCAATATCAGAAATGATATATTGTTGATCCAAAATGAAATGAGACTTACTGAGCCTGCGACGGGCAATACACAGATAGCCATAAAAGCTTGTAGTTCTGAATAAACAGCGCCCTCATTGTTGAGGTATTGAGGCACTTCATCAACGACTTCACGAGGGACTTCTTCGCTAAAGAATCGCCGATAGAGTCGTGCCATCAAGATCGTAATGAATCCGATTGAGAACCACCGGCTGTGTTTGAACGGGCGAGTTTTATGTGTCGGATTAAGAATCACAGCGGCAATGAAGACATCTTGGTCACTGGCCTCCCAACGGGAGTTTATGCTGTTGCAAATGGTGTCAGCGACTACGGTGTCAGAGGGGGTAACTCTGGGGAGGTGCTCAAAGCGGCTATAGAGCAGTGCGAGGACTAGGAGCACAGTATCTAGGCGTGCCTTGTCGGATTGCGTGATATTTATAGCGTAAGCGAAAGGCTCCAAATGCAATTTCATCCTACGGGAGTAGATCAGCTATATACTGTATACTGCATAGCTTGGCTAACATTTGACTTACCGCTTAACTGCGCTCCAGAATTCATCATCCTTGAGATACCTGATCATCTCAGCTGCCTTCTCCTTTGCTGACGACGTTCCAGTGACGATTTGGCTTTCTTCAGCAGCAGCGTCTTGTGCGAGCATGGTCATGATGTAAGGTTGGAGGGCAAGTAGACGCCGATAGGCCAAGTAGTGGGAAGTCCAACGCGTGATAACAGCACGCACTACTGAAAGCGGCGGAGTTCCTGGATTAACACGCTCTTGGATGTTTCGAAGGAGAGCAAGGACATAAGTCTTGCTCCGCAACCAACTAATTACTTGCTCAGCACGTGGCGCGTAGGCGAGAACATCGGCGTCACACTTGAAGTAGTCGCCAACGATTAGGTACGTCTAATGATACTCAGTAATGAATTGTGATGTTGCTTGAGATTATATATGGACCCACCTGATGAGCATAGCAGGGAAGAATGATCAGGTCCGGCCGCTCTAGTGCAAGAAGCCTTCGAGCTTTCTTTGAATCTCCCCCCGAGTCGCTTACAAACGCCACGATTTGTATATGGTATTGCCGTTCGGCCTCACGAATCTTCTCGCAGATCATAGCGAAGAGGTTGTCGCCCGTCTTACGTTGATCGGAATTGTCCTCGAGAGCTACAATCAATGTCTGTTCGATGATTAGATGGATATATGAAAGAGTTGTATTATATCACATACATCACCACGTATAGTCATCGTAAATCCCGTGTAGTGACGAAAATTACCTCCCGCCCAGCCATCGCACTGCAGCGTTGCGTCAGCATTTCGAATATCAGGCAGTCGGGCGGCACGACGGGCCTCCAGCTCTGTAGGAATGAGACGAGAGGTTAACACTCGTCGGCTGATGGGTTGTGCTCCAGGAATGAACCGAGCAAAGAATGCATGGACCTCTGGATCGTCTACCCAGCTCAACGGAGTGTTCGTAGATGCAATCATACGAGCGACACTTGTCTCGAGTCTCCGCTGTGACTCGTTCGTCCAGACTGGTAAGGAAGAAGCGGCGTGTCGCAATTTTGCATTCGAGAATGATGGACCGGGAGTTAGATCAACATAAGATGCGCTCGTGGCACGATTAACTTCTGCATTGCCCGAAAGAGGTAAAGCAACAACCGGAAGCGGAGGTGTTGCCAATAGCGGAGATGGCCTCGATGAACTTGACAGGGACACAGGGGAAGGTGAGTATGGCGGCGGGGTGGATATAAAAACCGGTGAACCAGAACGTGAGCGAGCAGGGAGTGTTTGCGAAGAAGATGCCCGGGATGACCTTCCCGTTGGCCTTTGCGCCAGATCACCAGAGGCTTGCTGCCGCACTGCATCAGTAGAATGCGGGCAGCGCACAAGGTGATTGATCAAGGTGACGGAGTGGCTGGAGAGCCAGCGCCGACCTGATACGGGCTCCTGAGGCGCAGCCCATACTGAAGGTAGATCAGGATTAATATCACAAACAAACAGAAATAAAAACAATAGGCTTACAGTCATCGATGATTTCATCCCGTGTTCGCAAGCTGTTGCGGTTACGAAGTTCGTACTCCCGCACATCTTGAGCTTGGGCTTCAATAATATAATCCTTGAAACACTTCTTACACATGCAGCGATACTTATCACCACCAGTGTCATTGACCCGCGCTTCTATATCTCGAACAGGATCATTGGCCAGAGGGTGATCGTCGAAATGCTCTCGCCACCATCCACGGGTACGTGGTGCCATAGCGGGTGCCGTTGAGGAGTTGTGCGAGCACGATGAGTGGGGTAGATGACAGGGACTAGAAGTGCTGGAGAGACGATGGATTCAGGATGGAACACATACCACATATATATACTGTTTGTATCCAGTTATCTCACATCAAGCTTGTTTGTGCGCAGGCAGTCAGGACTCGCAACAACAAAGGCATGTTTGTATGAAGCAACTAGATTTACACGGATTGGCTGACAAATGACCGGAAGCTGAATACAGAAGTAAAGAGAGCTTTTGATATGTCAACCTAGGTGTATCTGAGCGGAGAAACACACTACATACCTTCGATGCACTGTATACACCACTACTCTCTGCATTGTACCCATCTACCATCTGACCTTTCGAAGGCAAGGCGGAGTCACCTCGGCCGTACCGAAGTTGCTTCACCCATGTGCAGACTGTCGTAGGGTTAATGTCGGCTAGCAAGAGTGTTGAAGATAGCTGCGAAGCCGTTTCCGTGCGAGAGAAAGGGCAGGATCAGCTAGAGGCGGAAGCCAGATAACGACCACAGATTATTTAGCGCTCAAGAAGCGCGGAGGTTTCACGGTTGGGTTAAGTTGTGCCTAACTGTGACAACCATCTGATTTCACCGTGACGCTGTAACTTAACTGTGACTTGTGTGACTGTAACTGTACAACGCTGTTGTGTAGTATAAAGGCGCGTTCGGAGTGGTCTAGATCTGGAGGCGGGGAAGAGATGGCGGTCTGCAGGATGTCGATATTTATGTTCAAGTCATCTAGCCCACCGAGGCATTCGTAGCGCTGCATGTATAGCTGGGCAAAGTTGTTCAACCCAGCAGAGCCTTGTGGTGGAGAAGGGATAATGTGCTCTGTGCACCAAAGCGTGGCTGACTCGACGTCCTCCGTAGCAGTGCCGGTGGTCGAGAGTGCTTCACATAATAGGACTGCCAGGGCCGAAATAAGCTCGTCTCGTTGTTTATATCCAATGGCCGGATCGTAAGAGTCTATGGAGGATTGAAGCAAGCGGATGACCTCACGCAATTCGAGTAGGCGATGAATCTGTCGATATCTGACCGTCACAAACGCGGCGAGTCTGCTGACGGAGGATAGATGTATGACTGGGAAGCGATCGCCGTATGAAGCGTTAACGGCGAGCCAGTGAAAGAATAGAGCGATAGTCACATCTGATGGCCTGTTGTCACGGACGGACTGCGATTCGAATTCCATAGCCAATGTGGCGGTAGCATCGATGAAGTCCAGCAAAGAGTAGTCATCCGGTAGCTCGAGGTCGACAGTAAACGCAGGCCACGTATACCCTTCGCTTGACTGTGCGAAGATAGCGAAACCAGGAAGATCACTGATCAAGGAAGGAGTTATCTGAGGTTTCCAGTTTGTACGGCGGTTTCGACTGTGTGTTGTCAGAAGCTCTCGGATCAGATGCGGATTCTGCCACTCTGATGAAGATTCGACAGCCTCCGCAGCGTTTGGTTGTGCAGACGCGTATTGCAATCGCAGACCGTTGACTAAGGCACGCCAAGATTCACCCCTTGCATCTGGAACTGAGGATCACCAACGTCAATATAACATTGTCGCAGAGAGAGAGATGTTCACCGACTATTAGTGCCGAATTCGAACGAATTTCTCTCGCCTGCGCTAGTTTCGAGCTTGGACACAAAGCCTACGATGTATTTGTTTGTATCCTGCAAGGCGAAATGAAAGACGCGTTTGCTTTTTCCTCTTCGGAGAATCTGTACTTTTGTAGGGCTTTCCGTAATAGGAGTTTCCAACTCTGAGAGGGAATAAGAGTTAGCTGCTTACTTCACACCAGATAGCGGCCTCAAATCCTACCCGAGACTCGAGCCGAAATTTCTGCTTTCAAAGTGCACGGTTCATCAGAACGGTTTTCCCGTGTGACGACGGCTCTGACGAAGTAACGAGCCTCATCCATAGCTGGTCGACGACGTTTTGTACCAAGCCAGAGTCTTGATGTTCTTTCAACCAGCTCCCTGTGACTCAGCAGCCAAAGACGAACGACCTATTAGTGTATGGCATTATCAGTTTCGGTTGTCCGCCAACTTCGGCATGGTGTAGACCATACCTAGGAGGAAGAAGTTGAACGCAGAATCTCCAAAGCTCGGTGTTGTCGACTGGCACAGAGCTGCGGTTGGTGATGGAGTAAATGCGGACCCTAATTTTGCATCGATGTGTCTTCTGGGTACTAAATTACAACTCAACAGTGCCTGATTTTTGGGCATGCTATCCATTACGTGTAAAGACATCTGACGATGAATTGCTGAGATTCAAAATTGTTCTTTATAACGGTGGTCGTAGTGACTTACTTGAATTATTATGATTTTGTTGTGACGGTAGCAGATAAAAGCATGAGATCTAGAGATCTAGTGACTGAGCCATATGTGACTACGCCGTGACGTTACTGTTGCGTGACCACGATCTCGATGGTCCAATCATGGTCGAATTCGAACTTTCAACGTTCTCCTTTTTCTACTTCAATTCAAGTTGAACTCACGCACGTCGCAGTCGATTCACGCACATACTGAATATTTGAGCAGAAACAGGTTCTGCTCAGTGCTGAAACAAGGCTCCGTTGTGGAATAAGAATTCCAAGTAACTCTACTTAATCTTGGCTATGCCCTCTGATTCTCTGCGTCTCATGCTCGGAGGCCGACAGACCAGGATGTACTGGTAGCTGCCATATATGTGTGTTCATGTTCTCTCGTCTTGACTCCGGGGCAATAAGGTGAGCTTCAACCTCTTATCTGCTTTTGACAACAGAATCTCATGTCAGTCTTACTGTAGACACACGCACCAGTGAATTCAGAGTCCGGTTGAATCCCGAGACTTCTGTGTAAGCACGAGCTCTAGCTCCGTGCAGTACATATATATCAGTCACACGGTATTAAGACCATGCCATACAAAATGACGATGGCCATCTGGAGAGCGTGCGATAGCCACCAACTTGAAAACTTGCACCGAAACTCTCGCCTCAGCTTCACCTGCTTCACCTCCCAAACATCCTCCCTTCCAACACAAGCACAAAGCCAACCATATCATGTCCACCACCGACTCGACATTCGACTCAAAACCCCTCCCTACATTCGACGAGCTGCCCAACTTCCACCAATACACAGGGTGCGCATGGAGCGTGTGGGGAGAGGGCGACGAGCTGGGAACTGTGAATTTGCTGACTGAGAAAGTGGTCGCTGAGGCTGCGAAGGAGATTCGGTACGTGCCTTTTCACTGGTAGTGGTGTGTTTGTGAGCGCGTTATTTGAACTTGAATCTGTGCCGGTAGACTGGGCAAGATGATCAGTCTAAATTTGTGTGTGACATCCTCCTGCTCAACCCCGACTCGGAACTGATGGGTGACCATAACTGTACACTAGGCCGATTAACTTCCCGGGAAAGGTATGTTCAATGTATGATACATGAGGGTGTGCACACTATATACATCATACCCTCCAGCCGTTGTATAGACGTCAGCCTCCGGTTCACAACGTCTGGATGAAATCCGAAGCTGTAAATGACGACTCACTAACTATCGTGAGCTCCGCTTCACTAATTTTCTGCGGCGAAGACGTGCTATTTAGCTCACACGCACACGCATAGAACACTCAATCGGGCACTCAATGGGACGGTCTCCGTCACTACGGCGTGTTCGGTGGCCACAACGTCTTCTACAACAAGTACGTCGTCAGCTCTCACTAGCAGCGATACCTGGACGTAACTGATATGGTTTGGGAGACAGTACATCCAGTGCCTCCATCGCACGAGGCGATCTAGCTATCACCGACCCCAGCAAAGTCGACAAAGCGAAGATAAAACTCGGAATTCACAGTGCGTAACACCACACCCTCCCTTCCTCTTTTCCCCACGTACACTCCTTACTCATCTCTCATCGTCGTGCACTGGCAGACTGGGCCCAACACGGCATCTGCGGCCGAGCCGTCCTCCTCGACCTCGTCTCCCACTACACCTCCGGCACCAACAACCTCGCCTCCCTCCCATACGACCCATGGCAGACGCACGCTATCACTGTTGCTGACTTGGAGGCGTGTGCTAAGAAGCAAGGTGTCACTTTCAGAAGAGGGGATATCTTGCTGTACCGAGTTGGATTCACGAAGCGGTACCTTGAAGCCGAGCCAGGCGAAAGGGAGGGGTTGAGTGGGAGACCGGAGACTTTGTGAGTTTATAGTTCGGTCTTTTGGTTCGAGTATGGATTGGTGATTTGTTCGGTGCTGATGGGTGTTGGTAGCGCAGGGCTGGAGCAAGGAGAAGAGATGAAACGATTCTTATGGTACGTGCTTCCCAGTCGTCTGAATGATGAGATAAGTCTCAAGTTGTGTAGGAACAACCACTTTGCTGCTGTAGCATCTGACTGTCCCTGCATCGAGGTGCGTATCGCATCGCTTGTTACCCAGTGAACAAATTATAAGGTGAACACGCCTCAGCGTTGGCCTACCCCGGAGGGCACGCCTCATTTACATCAGGTGCGTTGTCTAACACCCCGAACAGCCTGTACTCAACTCATCACGCGTGCTCAGACATTACTTGGGTGAGCCACCTTGCAATATTCTGGTGCATTCTAAGTTACTAGTAATCGTGCCGCTTTGTTCTGCAGTCTATGGGGCATGCCAATAGGCGAGCTGTTTGACCTTGAGGCGCTCGCTCAGGCTTGTGCAGAAACGGGAAGATATACCTTCTTCTTTACCTCCTGGCCGTTGAATGTGTAAGTGAAATCGGCTGGTTTGTATCGACAAGAAGCTCGGGGTGCTTACCGCACGTGCTACTAGCCTTGGAGGTGTCGCTAGTCCTCCAAACGCAGCTGTGAGTACCCTTTCGCGTTTATCTGCTGCGGTGTACGACACTGACGTTGGCGAGTGTGGGCCTACCTGTGAGGAGCCATGCAATGAATAAAGCTTTGAAGTTTTGTCATGTCTTTGTATTGATGAATGTTCTCGACGCGATCCACCTTGGGCTGGTTAGGAAGACCGGTATCCTTTCCTGACTGAGGATGGAAGCCAGTGGGCACATGTATATTGATGTGGTGATTTGTGGGTGAAACAAAGCATGGAGAGTGGGTACCAGTACGGTCAATGTACTACACATGTGAAGAGTACTATAGAAGCGTCAAGCGAAGAAAGCTTAAGAAAGTACTTATGCCGAGTTCTAAATTTACTGCTATCATGTGGGCCCACTTATCTCTCAAATAGTTAGATATATTCCGTATACGAGCTTCATCTGTCATTCGCTCGTCATTGACTGTTGCGGCTCTGAGACAAACGTACTTCAAGGTCTCCAAATTTCAGCGCTACCGTGTTCCACATTGACATTAGTCCCTCGCGTATAAGCCCATGATATTTCCACCCCACAGCATGTAACACATTGTTGAAACACCATAGTGCATTGCGACATGGCATACTCCCCTGCCAAGGTGCTCAGACAATACGAAAGTTGGAGTCAAGTGAAAACACCTGCCATAAGAGGCAAGTCTACACGGACATCACCGGTCCAAGCCGCATCTTTGTGGCGTAGTGGTCAACAGGCGGAGAGCTGTGGAGCAAGAACAGGCTCAAGCCTCTCCACCCATTCATTTCAACGCAGCCAAAGCTCGTCATGCACGCCTTTCTCTATCTCTCCCACCTACCCAGTCGACGAGGACGACGACAAACACGATGAGCTCGAATCAAAAGCCGACGACCATTCCGCGGACACCGAAACACGAGGACCACGATGACGAAAAGGCAGAGACGCGCGTCGAAACTCGCGAGGCCAACTCTCTGTCGCCCACTGCTACACCAGACGACTCACGACGGTCTACAAAAGTCGACTCGCACGACATTGAGTCGTCGAGCTCGGCTGACCCGTTCGACATTCCCGGACCACCACCGCTGAACTACTCGATCCGCACGAAAACCCGAGAACGCTATATCATCATCTTCTTCACTTTGATATTCGTCGAGACCGGCGTCCTACCTCTCATCCTATTCTACTCGCTACGATGGGGTGCACACCTCAGTATCACGAAGAACCTGGCTATTATTACCAGCCTTATTGGCACTGTGAGCGGGTTCAAGCTCGCACAACGCTCGTATGACTTGTGGTTCCGCAACGGGCATGAGAGTCGGAGGCCGATTGGTGCTGGACGGTGGGGCGTGGATGCGTTCCATGTTATGATCAATGTCTCTCTCTTCGCCTTCTTCATCCCTTTGATCATTGGTTCTAGCTTGTGAGTACAGTACTAGATCACACGTAAACCTCTGACTAACAAACGTTTTCACATACAGAACGCCGGCCAATCCATCCACAGTCGCCATGGCCCTCCCCTGCTTTATGCTCACCTTCTGCATACCCATGCTCATCACAGGCATCTGGGACCGCCACCTCCGCCTCCCCTTCCGCGTCTCCTCACTCCCCAAACGCGAACTCCTTCCCCCACTGACATACACCATAACCGAAGACATCGTCTCCGTCGACGGAGGCGGTGGGCTCATGTTCCGCCAAGCCTGGCGTCATCGCTACGAGGCCTCCCGTGTCATCCGTCGCGTCTGCCGCGTCACCGCCATCGCATGGGGCTTGTCAGGGTGCATAATCGCTGGGGCGTGTATCGCCGCTGCGTGGACCGCCCCCACAGACACCGCGTATGGCCTGGGGTACGGTATTCCCTGGCTATGGGCGATTCTTCTGAGCGCATGGACGATACATTACGTGCACAAGGCGTTGGAATGCGAGAGACGTGAGTGGGACGGCGGACGGGCGCACAAGGAGATGGAGCTGCATTTGAAGGAGAAGGATTTGGACCGGGAGGTGGATGTGTTGCAGAGGATGAGGAGTATTAATAGGGATGGGGCGGATATGCCGAGGGAGGAGTTTGAGAGGTTGGTGAGGGAGGGGAAGGAGAGGAGGGAGCGGTCGGAGAAGAAGGATAGGGCGAGGGAGGTGGGTGCTCCGGAGAGGGCGCTGTCGGATCCGGTCTCGGCGAGTCCGAGTAGTGGGTCTAGCAGAAACGAGCTGAAGAGGCCTAGGACGATGTCTGCGCGTTTGAATCAGGCGGCGCAACAGGTTTAAGATCAACTTACACCTTTGTAGTCTCGTTTTGGTGAGTCTATGTATACCGGAGTGTATCACAGCTGTGAAGACTTACTGTTCATGTAGTATAGGGTTTCTGACTCGGATGTAATTCTTAGGGCACCGTGCTCATTGTAACTCCTGGTAAATAATTCTCATGTTACGCAGTAGAACATTCAAGTTGGGTCACGATTGGAAGGATTTTATGTAGCTTTAAATATTATACTACCACATATGCAATAATCAATTTGTATACGCTGTCTGTCATACGTCGCAAGACACTGATGGCGTCGTCCAACCACCTCTCCGTAGCCATCACGCCTGATCCTACTGGCCACGGCCAAATATATCCTCGGTGTTCTCTTACATAAGCGTCGCCTCTCCCCGGGCGCCTGATGCGAAGTATGCAGTAAACGACGATGGATGCCACGTCCCAGCCAAAACTCACAGTCCCGACCACCACCTCTCCTTTCATTCTACTTTCTCCTCAGGTCACCGTGGGTTTGAAACCCCTACAAGACACGTCGGGATGGACGAAACCACCTTAATTTATGGCGGGGCGACGCTATTACTCGCGGCCGTTCTTTCAGTGAGTATCTAGAATTTGGACCAAACAATATCGTGGCGGGAACACTCGTATGATGAGCACCCAGTTCATCCTTGTTCTTAGAGTTGTGGGCTTCGTGCGCCACGACAAGGACGACAGCTTTCTGCGGTCAGGACGGCCCCGCTTTCCTAGTGCGAGCGGTGCTCGAGTCCTAATTATCTGACCTGTGTCCCCGCCACCTCCGCACTCTGGATAGTTCGACCTCTCTACCTCTCCTCGCTCATCACAGCTTTGTGTTTACACAGTGTTACACAGTGCTCGTCCTGTTCTCTCCTACGCTAGTCGTCCCCTCCGAGCAAGACAAGAAGTACAGGTCTCGGACCACCGGAAAGCCCACGCCTCTCCCTTCCATTCACGACGAGCCGGAAGTGGACTTAACGGTCGTCGTGCCCGCGTACAATGAGACTGAACGGATGGGGACGATGCTCAAGGCCACCCTGGCGCACCTCGCCTCGAGTGCATCTCCCGCGAAGACGCACGAAGTGCTTATTGTAGATGACGGGTCGAGGGACGATACGTCGGAGCTGGCGCTGCAGTTCGCGAAGGAGAACCCGGAGCATGAGATTCGTGTTGTGACGCTGCAGAGGAACCTTGGGAAGGGCGGGGCGGTGAGGCATGGGATGTTGCATGGACGGGGGAGGAGGCTTCTTATGGTCGATGCGGACGGTGCGAGTCGGTTCGAGGATGTGAATTTGTTGTGGGAGGCGATGGACAAGCTTGACGAAGACGCGAGTATTGCTATTGGGAGTCGCGCGCATCTCGTGAAGACGGAGGCTGTGGTGAAGGTACGTGTCCCGCTATATGCGTCAATAGTAGCTGCTTTCTAACTCTTGGTTTCGAATATAGCGGTCTGTGCTACGGAACATCCTCATGTACGGTCTACACACCATCCTCCGCATAGTCGGCGTAGGCCACATCCGCGACACCCAATGCGGCTTCAAACTCTTCTCGCGGCGCGCCGCGCAGCTCATCTTCCCCTACCAACACCTCTGCACCTGGATATTCGACGTCGAGATACTCCTCCTCGCCAAGCAGCTGCGGATACCCGTCGCGGAGGTGCCGATAGAGTGGCACGAGGTGTCGGGCAGCAAGCTGAATGTGTTGACGGACTCGTTGCAGATGTTGAGAGATTTGTTGATTTTGCGCGCGAATTTGGTGTTTGGGAGGTGGGCGGCGCCGCCGGCGAAGACGAAGCAGAAGGCGAAGTAGAGTGTTGTGTTGCATTATTTATTGAGCATGGACAATGTATGAAGCATTTATTATACCAGCAGTAATCATTGGACTTATAGTATTCAGATAAGCATCTACGTGGATATTGTGTCGATTACTGGCCAATGTCACCATCGAAATCTAGGCGGGCATATCGCTGAGTAACCCCTTCAACTTCAAACGATTCCCGTCGAACATGTCGCTTGTTGTAAACTCTTCTCGAATAATGCTTTTCGGGCTTCCACAGCCTTCTGCCAGGTATGCAGCTTGTCTGCCTCCTCAATGTCGAAAATCTGGAGCCCTGTCTGAGGCTGATAAGCCACCATCCCAAGCTCTTGTGTCCTGCGTTTGAGAAACCCATCAAGGTCCCAGTCTTCGGGGTCAGGAGTGATCATAATCCGCTCTACTTTAGTCAGCTGAGGCCGCTGGACCTTGGGCTTGCGAACGGTGCCGTCGTTCGTAATCGTCGTCCCTAGAGCGACCATGCTTTCCCTGATTGAATCAGCGGGATCAGAGCCTCCATACCCGTAGTAAGATCCCCTCTTCTTTGGCGGTAGCCTGAAAATCAGGGTAGTAATGTCGGGACAGATAGCATGGATCGTTGGCGTGGTGAATCGATGAGCACCGGCGGATACGAAGCAAGTCCGGACATCGCCCAGCGGCCAGTTACGACAGAAAGTGGCGAAGTGGCGGTCCCAGCGAATGCTGTTCTGTGCCTCGTTAATGACGCATATGCGAACACCAGGGACGCCGAGAGGATCCCAGGTGCATTGCGAACTTTCTGTCAGCTCGATTCTACCAAAATATCCTATGAACGCGTCCATGGTCTTGGCGTCCTCCCCAAGCGGCCTGTCCTCGCGGAGAAAACGAAAGACGAAATCTTCCCTGAACTCCTCACGAGGCGGCTTGCTGAGTTCGTTGGACTGTGCTACGGTGGCCATGATACTCCGTATAGGTGGTACAGGGCAAGCGAGATCAGGCTTAGAGAGCTTGTCACCTATGTTTTTGAACAAAACACGGAGAGGGCGCGCTGCACTACCATATGGGGCAGTGTCGGGAATGAAGGTCGTTACGTCAATGTTTGCACTTCCAGGAAACTCCAATGCACGGAGGAGTCCAGTACATACGAATACGGTACTGGAGATGGAGATGTGTTTGAGGTGAGCCAGATTCACTGTCGGGACATCGACACTGCGATCACTGTCGGGATCGATGATGCTGCGTAGCCCCAGATACTCAAGTAGCGGCATTTGCTGAAGTGCAGCAAGGGTATCACGAAACGGTACAGGCGTGGGCCTTGTCCTGGTTTCGCGCTTTCGGTCCAAGTATCCAAAATACGCATCCTCTGGTCCGCGGCCTCGCAGGTTCAGGATCCGAAGGTTCACAGAGAATATAGAAGAGGTCCAATGGAAGTTGTATCCAGTGAGTTGCACAGATCTCAGTGCGGGGAACGAGCCATCGACAAAGGTAGGTGGCAGATTATATCCATCCGACCCGCCGTATGTGCTAGATCTGCACTGTAGTGACAAGTCCCGCAAGGAGAGCAGTGGAGGACAGTTCCCGAACGGACTCTCCCAAGTGTCGTAATGGGAAATTTCGAATGACTTAACGCGAGCTAGCTCGGTCTGATGCTGACTAAGGAGAGGAGATTCGGGCCAGTCCTGCTTGCCTGAAAGAGTCAAGAGAGCATGCTTGGATCTTGATAAGAGCTGAGAGTAAGACAGTGACCCAGCGTCGACGTAAGACCACAACTGTGCGCAACCGAACGCGACGGATCGCCAATGCCTGCTGACCAGCATAACTTGAGGAACCCATTGGTACATTCTCTTGAACGGAGCCGGGCGAAGCACCGAATGACCCTCCGCGTATAGGTCCCGCAGTGAGAGAAAGACCTCGCAAAGTAGCTCGTCTGGCAGTTTGTCCATTGTCCTGGTGATTACGCCTCCATTTTGTGGGCGGATGATGAGCGTACTCGGCGCCCACTCAGACTTGGGGGCGGCCCTGGTATACATAACAGACGAATATCCAGATCAGTTGGGGAATGTTCATGGATTCAAAATGCTTACGATCTAAGCACGGTAGCTCTCTGCCTTACCATTCTCAGGACCCTCAATAACCGTGTCGATTATCGTGCCTATGAAACCGAAGGAGCTATCAGCCATGTGGCAACAGATAGTCAACGAGGTGAGTGATATCAGAGGCTACTCACGTATGCAAGAGTCCAAAGCTACAAGAAGTTGATTGACGAGACGTAATGTTCCGTATAGTGTAGCAGAAATTAGTAGTCGCCGTATTGGACAGAGCGACCCAACTGGGGGGAGAGAGTTGCGCGGTATCAAGACAGACAACTGGAGTTAGATCTTAGTAACTCATTTAAGTGTACCTGTGAAGTCGTACATACCTTGGAAGGAAAGCAGAGGAAACTCGGCCGCGATGTACTCGTGGTTGATTGGGTCCAACAGGCTCCCAGTGCGCCGCTGGCAAAGGCGTCTCGGTCAGCGCCCGGGTGTGTGGCGCTAGCGACTCGGATTCAGTGCAACCGGTCTTTCTCCAAACTATTACCTTTCTACTCATGTCATTCACGCATGTTACAGCAGCTACGCACCGCTTTTCTTCATTGTAACATGATATACATGACATACACATACACAGAGCAGTCGAAAATACTTTCGCGAGTCTGGACAATTGGAAAGTGAGAACTTGAACTCTGATGTTCGACTCGGATGGGCGAGATTTCGATTGCGTCTCGTCTGCTGTTTCATATTCCTGCAGTATGTCATGATCTCATAAGTATGCCTGCGACTATGATTTAGCACTCGCAATGCATAAGACAACAAGGACGTAACGCACAGCAGCATTTGGAGGACTTGCGACTCCGCCAAGCCTACGAAATATGTCGTCAGCATCTAAGCGGACTGAACTTCGTCGGGATACGTACACATTCAGTGGCCAGGATGTGAAGAAGAACGTGTATCTCCCTTGCTCGGCGCACGCCTGTGCAATCGCTTCGAGGTCAAATAACTCGCCGATAGGCATTCCCCAGAGGCTGAGTGAGAAATGTTGTGCGTTCAGGAGTGGTGAAGTCATTCCGACTGCTCCGTACTCACCCAAGTATTGTCTTACGCGTTGCAAATTCAATTGTCTGGATTACTGAGCGAAACGGTGGCAGAACGTACCTGATGCAACTGCGGTATACCCTCTGGTGTGGGGAATCGCTGCCAGTGGAGATCGGTTCCAGCCTTGATAGCATCCAGGTCAATATTATTTGACTTACCTCGAGGCATGGGCAGTCGGATGCAACTGCGGCGAAGTGGTTATTCCTGAAGATGACGCCAAGTTGTCAGCCTCACCGCAATGGAATGCAGAATATACAGCATACCAAAGGAACCGCTTCATCTCCTCGCTCTGTTCAAGTCCAGTACTATAAGTAGATATCAGTACTTCAATTTAGCAAGAGGTATAGCCCAAAGCCGTAGTACGACTCCGATCAATAGGACTCACAAAGCCTCTGGCTTTCCACTCAACCCTTCCCTCTCCGCTTGTTCTGCTTCAAGAAACCTCTTCGTAAATCCCATTCTTATCAGCAAGATGTCGCCTCTCTTGAACGTCACTCTCTGAGCCTTTGCGCACGCTTCGAGGTCTGAAGCAGGCAAGGCATTCGTTTGCCATGGATCATATGGAAGTGCTGCGAGGTTATTGGATCCGGAAGTGTAGAAGGAAACCAGATCGAGGAGAACACCGCGGCCACAAATCCCGTGTTGGGCCCAGTCTATGGGGTGCGTGGTCGGTGCAATGGAAATGAAAGTCATATGCAGAAGCAAAGGAATTTCAGGGATACATACTGTGGATACCAAGCTTAATCTTGGTCTTATCGATCTTACTTGGATCCGTGATAGCCAGGTCACCACGCGCAATTGAAGCGGTAGGCGTACTTTAATCCCATACTATTCATCAACAACGTGGAAATTCAGCAAGACGGATACAACTTACTTGTTGTAGAAGACATTGTGACCTCCAAATACACCGTAATGACGCAGACCGTCCCATTGAGAGCTTGATTGAGTGTTCTACCCGTCGACTCTGAGTCAGTGACTGTAACGGATTCCGAAAGAATGTATGTGAGAATCACGATGGTGAGGGAATCATCGTTAGTAGTAATCGTTCTCATCCAGACGTTATGTATCGGCGGCTGACGTCTGTACAGTGGCTAGAGAGTATTTATGGGTGTGTGACAATGTATCCTACACGTAAATGTGGGCGCACCTTTGCGGGGAAATTTATGGGTCTGTCGAACATCTTATATCAGTAACTGTAATATCAATATAATATCGAGAATGCTCTACTCACAGGTTCAGGCCAATCATTTTGCCCGACCTGTCCGCGAGAAATTAACGTTCTTCGGACAATCGATTGTGTTAGAGATAGAATTCACTGAAAGGACGCACCTAATCTCTTTCGCGGCTTCGGCTACAACCTTCTCCGTCAACAAATTGACTGTGCCAAGCTCATCCCCTTCTCCCCATACACCCCATGCACATCCAGTGTATTCGTGGAAATTGGGCAGCTCGTCGAATGTGGGAAGAGGTTTTTCGTCCTCACTGCTCGTAGACATGATCCCACTTACCAGATAGTGTGTTCTCAGGGATTGAAAGCTGCGACAGGAATCGCCGTCCACAATCGCAAGCGAATCGTTAATGGGGCCTGCCTATACTTATACTGGCCGCTATCGCAAATGTCTCGGATCGTACCTTGCTATTTTGGATCAGGCGGTCTCATGCCTGGGCCTCATGACTGTCAATGAGACACATTAACTCTCACACACACAAGCTTCAGGTTGTGGAAAACAGACGGCATTGGGAGAGTTTGCTGGTATAAAGGAGATGATGATGATGGTCCGAGTCGAAAACTTAAAATCGAACTCGAACTAGCGCTGGGTCCGAGTGGAGATCTAATCTGACTTCGATTTACTACTTAGTACATGCTGTTCGTATGTTTTTACATGCAATAGCAACAAGTAATCACAATGCGTCCGAAATCTCCACATCCAACATTTCATAATCATCGTCCTCGCTTGAGTTTAAAGTCAATATTAAGGGATAAAACGTCCTGCGCAGTGACTGTATCGCGTCCATCTCCTCAACGCTCAATGCGTTGTTGGTCTGGCGCAAGACAGACACTCGCTGAAACGTTAGGATCCCTGCCTTTCGTAGGTAGTCTAGACCAGCTCCAAGTTCCTCCATGAGCTTCTCCTCGGACCGTGGGTATAATACCAGGGTGTTGAGGGTCGGTAGGTGCATATGATGTCTGGTACTTGCGAAATCCAAGTCGTCGTCAGAAGAGTCATCATCGTCGCGAACCTTTCCAGGCATGACCATAGACTGCAGTCTGCCCAAAATTGTATCGCAATGTCCACTGCTGTTGGTTTCCATGAAAAGTGTCGTGGTATTGGGACAAACGACTCGCAGATCCCTGATCGTGATATTTCCGGCTCCTAGAGCGCATGTTTCAACGTCGTCTAAGGGCCAGTATTCGCACAACACTGGGAACCAGAGGGGAGGTATGTACGCCATGTCGTCAGGCGTGAAAAGCACACGAACGCCGTCACCGAGCGTACGGTCTGGGCACCACGGTACACCAGCATCGGTACTAGGGTCCTGTACGTTGATGGGATACGCTAACGCCTTGCGGAAAACTGTAGCGTCCTTCTCGTAGCTGATGGTATTGTAGGGGTATTCAGTCCTGAGGCAGTGCAGAAACATCTGGGTTGCGCAATCGGCCGTCGAGCATCCTTGGACGACTAGAGTCTTGACTGGCCGGCATGGCCCAAACTCCATGTCCCCAGAAAGCTTGTCGCATAGAATAGAGAACAGGGTGGGAATGTGTACCAATTCGTCCTGAGGCATCTTCAAGGCTGTGAGATCGATGTTGACATCGTTGGGAAACTTCAACCTGGAGAGAAGAAAGACCGACGACTGGATAGTGCCACATATGGAAATGTATTTGAGTCGCGGGAGTATGATGCGGATGTTGGAACGCTCATCCGACTCTAGGGACAATGGAGCCACGCGTAGCAGCATGAAGTGTTCCAAGCATGGCATTCTGTGAAGAGTTTCGAGGAGATGGCGTAAGCTAATTTTGTGTGGCCAGCCATGTACACTTGATCCTAGACGCAGAGAGCGGAGATTGGGCGAGAATATAGTAGAAGACTTCAAGTCCCACCCGACATAACCTAGAATATCGAGGTGCTCCAAAGCGGGGAAGCTTCCAGAATTGAAGACATCGGGAAGGCGGGGAGGACCGACTTGTTTGTGACCTTCCAGCTCGGGGCCTCCTTGGTCAGAGTGTCCGGAAGCGCATTGATGGATCGTCAATTCCTGCAAGGCCGGAAGGCCTGTGACACCATAGAAGGCCGGGCGCCATCGACTTGCACCCATAAGTGCCAGAGACTGGATACGCGGAAGTACGTGTCGATATTCGTCCAAGAAGGGAGGGACGTTCCCATGAGAATTGGGATTATAGATGACAGTCAATGGGACGGATTTCGATTTCCGGATAATGAAATGATGCTCGGGGAGCGAGGCCTCGACGAAACTCCATAGTCGCGGGCAATCTTGCGCGACTTTGTGCCACAACGAGCAGACCAGCTTCAGCTGCCACAGCCATCTGTAAGTCCATCTGTACCAGCGATGGTCGTAATTTCGTCTGTCCATGGCGTAGATATCCCTCAGAGAGAGGAATATCATGCACAGCACTTCGCAAGAGAGCTTATAGACTGGTGCTATGGCGTGTGGCCCGGCGTATGTCGCAAGCCCATCGTGTGCCGCCGCGTAGCTGTCACGTAGTATGACAATCAATAATCTGAGTTAAAGCTGCTCAGTCATGCGACTTACTTGACGGCCTTATGTGCAGCAACCTTCATACTCTCAATTTCGTACCCCGCGGACATGTGGAATAGTATGGAGCAGTGTAGCTACACCATTAGAAAGTCAATATTGTTGATATAAAATGACAAAATGCTAACATACAATGTAGTCAACAGTGGGCCTGAGACTTGAAGCTGGAGGGCCGAGGTTCGAGGTGCGACTTGGTTGGGAGAGACCTGATGAACTCGGACGTGGTTGCTCACGTAAATAACGTCTATAGAAGCAACAGAGTGAGACAAACCACGATATTCTATGCAAGCAGACCACTCACTGGATTGAATGGCTTCTCCGCTCCTGCCTATTTCGAGTTGAAGACGGTGCTGAGCGGCCGAGGGAAGACCGCAATCTAGACAGGGTTTGATAATTTGCGCACAACAGAGGAGGATAGACAGTCGGAATGAATATGATAGTATACGGGTCGTAGCAGGAGTGGGGTGTTGTCGTTCGGGAAGAAGGGTGGAACACGGTCACTGCTCCTCGTAACAGAGCGTTAAGCGCTGGGCCTTAACCATACCTGCCCTTTGGGGAAGGTACCTGCATGCCGTTGATCGCCGGCGCCGGTTTGATGACGCTTACCAGAAGGCCAAAGGCTCACTAGCGCTCACTCCTCGCCACTACTGACAGTGAAGGATACGTATAGTTCGTCATTAGTGCGAATGCCATTAGCGAGAGCTTATCCTACAATCTACCATAAAAGCGCATTTTGAGAACTCGAGCGAAGAGTTATCTGTGCCATGCCAACATCTTGAGGACCAGTCGGCTACGTCAAAGCACGCACTATAGTCTCAAACGTGGCGAAAGTCACCATATTGACCGGGATTGCCCTATACAGGAGTACCAAATCAGCGGAGCTCGTGGATACCAGAAGGCAGGGTTCGCAGCTCGCGTAAGTGGTTGGCGCACGAACGTACCGTATCAACGTCGGTTTTAACCCGTGGAAGAACACACTGAAGCCTTCTTGCCGGTACGAATTGACGATGGTCGAAAGAGTGTTCCGATACGGAT
This sequence comes from Irpex lacteus, assembly GCA_001986395.2. Classification (NCBI taxonomy): domain Eukaryota; kingdom Fungi; phylum Basidiomycota; class Agaricomycetes; order Polyporales; family Irpicaceae; genus Irpex; species Irpex lacteus. The sequence continues at coordinate 131,235 of MQVO02000032.1, read as the reverse complement.
TGGCCGCTGTAGTAACCATGCTGGACTGAACCCTCGTCTTAACGACATCGAACGGGAATGTGACCACCCAGCTTGCGACCCCAGCTAGTCCACCCGCAAGAAGCAAGGCCGGATACGAGTGATGCTTCTTAGAGGAAGCAGCCTCAGAATGTAACGAAGTATGGTCCACGGGCTCATCGTCTGCAGTATCATAAGAGGCTTTTCGAGAGGAAAGTAGCATCAGTGTTCCCTCATAAACGCCAAAGTACGCTCCATAGCCGGTTTCTCGGATAGCTGTGGCCGTTATTCCGCGGAAGATGCCTCGAATACCACGACGTCGCCATATATCAAGGGCTACTTCCTGAACCGTTGGTGCAGTCCCTCCAGTAGGTGTGCAGATAGATTGTTGCTGGATTTTAATCAGCTCGGTTGGCGAGGTGACTAGACTTCGGGAAGTTGTTACAATCGTCAGGTAAGGTGCTGTGAACAGGACGTACGATGCCATAATGCCAGTTCCTATGCCTGCAAGCGTCACCTGGCTGATTCGTGGCTCATCAGTAGCATCACGCAGCTGCGCCTTGAGTAGTGCTCCATAGCCTGCAAACACCACGCCGTTCAGTGGAGCCGTTGTAAGCTAAATATACGAGGATGGGGGAGTGGGGGTGAGATACGCTATAAGATATACACGAGTGGTGGACGTACCAAAGGGGACGTTATTCCCCTAAAGAGACCATGGACGCGTTCTTCACGGACAATAGTTTTGAAAGCATGCCAAACAGAGCGGTAGCGTGACGCAAACTCTGGATTCTGTAAGCGTACCTTCACTAAACACACAGTGGATTCTGATGTTAGTAACGACATACGGATGACGGCGCGGTCAGTTCATGCAGACCAACTGACCCGTGTCGAATGGAAAGCCAACTGTGAGAGCAGCGATTCCTGTCGTATTTGTGAGACCTTGAAGCAGTTATAAGTAGAGAAATACCAGCTACCTGCTACGGAACCCGCAAAGAGGTCAATCCTCGGGTCGAGGGCGACTGCATTACAGTGTTTGGTCACTCGCATTGAGACGGTGACTAAATAGACAAACTTACCTGAACCTCCATCTCCAGAGGACATACCATTTATTGCTTTGGTGCTCTTCCCTCTTCGCTGTGAGAAGTAGATTATAGAAGACGACGTTTATGATGATGGTCAAAGGGAGGATGATGTCGGCCGAAGTCGAAAGCGTTGGTGGTCTCTAGTGTGTAGCTTAAAAGGAGGCAAGTAAACTGGCTAGCGGTGAATTACTAACGAGATAACTAACTTAAGTTCTCACGGTAACATGTATAATAAGAAGCTCAACAAAGCCGCTTATCTGACATCATCTTGGCTGTGCTACAGGACGCCTTTTACCTCCACACATCCATCTCATTCTATTACGCGTACCCTCAAGTCTCTGAATGTCACTGCAAGTAAATCTATCTAGCCAAGAAATTGCAAGAGCATACCAAGATGTCTTAAATGCACGGAATATCGACTGGGCAGTCTTCACGTACGAGAAGGGTACGAACGACTTGAAGGTGCAGTCGACAGGTAATGGTGGTCTGGAGGAGTTGGAAGAGGAGTTCTCAGATGGAAGGTAAGTCTTGAAGGCCTGAATACATGCGCCACCTCACTAATATTGCGTAGAATGCAGTATGCGTTCGCGCGTGTTCAGGATCCCAATGTACGCAAGCATACAGCTACTGATTTGATTGGCATAGGCGTTGACACTGATGACATTGTATTAGAGCACATTACCGAAGTTCGTTCTCATAAACTGGTGCGGAGATGGTGTACCAGAGGCCAGGAAGGGGTTGTTCTACAGCCATTCAAGAGCGGTGGAGAACTACCTGCGTGCCACACACGTCGTCATCAGTGCTCGGAATGAGGTGTGTCATACTACGGCTCCAGCGAATGTGAAGCTAACTTATGGTTGTAGTCCGATGTTAGCCCAGCACTCATCATGTCGCGAGTTGAAGCTGCTTCCGGTGCTAAGTACTCTGCTCACAAGGAGACGGCTCGGAAATTCGAGCCCATTGCGCCGGTAGGGACGAACTATGTGCCCATCGGTAAACCTGACTTGGATGCGTTAAGGCGCAGTGCTGCTGCTCCTTCGCACCAGGCACAACCTCCGCCTCCTCCAGCAGCTGCACGGCCTGTTCCCGCGGCACATCGGTTTGCGCCTTCCGCTGCTCCTGCGGGATTCCATTCCAGTTCAACTCTCAATAGAGCCTCTGCACCAGATGATGCGTGGGGAGCGCCAGCTGCTCCTACAAAGCCTCCCCCTCCCCCTGCTGCCGCACGTCCTCCTGTTGTTTCGGCTGCGAGACCAACTCCTGCCCCAGCCGTAAGTCTGAGTGTTATCATTTCAACATTCAGTCTGAGAATCATGGCCTACAGGCTGTAGTACCTCCGCCCGCGCCTCCGGTGTCCAACACTCCAACGAAACCAGATGAAGATGACCGCATTGGTCCTGTTGGAACAGCTTACACTCCCATTAAACTGCAACCCAAAAAGCTGGTCAACCCCTTCGCAGCTCGCGAGGCTCAAGCACAGGCTGAAACTGTTCAATCGCGCCCTTCGCACGTTGGGGGAGGTGCCAAGAAGCTTACCTGGAGTGAACGGCAGGCGTTGGCGAAGCAACAGGCCCAAGAGGAAGAAGCTAGAAGCAGGGCAGCCTCGTATCACACGTCCTCTGTACCTGCTGCTACTCCGAGATCCTTTGGTGGGGTCCCGCCTCCCCCGCCAGTTGCACCTGTGGCTGCAGAGCACGAGGAAGAAGAATATGCCCCTCCTGTACGTTTCAATAGGTGCTCACGCTCGAAGTCTTTGTTTATAATGTATTGTATGCTAGGCTCCCCCTCCCCCTCCCCCTGCGGCAAGCAGACCGGTGGTACCCGAGCCAGAAGAAGAAGAGTATGCCCCGCCTGTAAGTTTGCCCTTTACCCATACACGCCATCCCTATTCACAGTGTCTGTATTGTAGCCTCCGCCTCCTCCCCCGCCTGCAGCCAGTAGGCCGGTGGTGTCTGCTGTAGAGGCGGTCCCACCGCCGCCGCCGCCACCACCTCCCCCGCCGCCTGCACCTACATATGAGCAAGAACCCGTGCTCGATGCGGAAAGCGCGCCTCCTGTGAGTTACATTTCCTCTTTGATGGACTAGGTATTGAGTTGCCGTCATAGCCGCCGCCGCCTCCACCACCGCCACCTCCTCCCCCTGCGGCCTTCGCTGCTGTGGCTCCTCCGCCCGCACCTGAACCCGAGCCTGAACCAGAAGTCGTGCAGGAAGTTGAGGCTACGCCCGCTGCTCACGGTCCCGTGCACGGTAAAGGCGTCTGTGCGATAGTGCAATTTGACTACGAGGTACGTCTGTGGCATATGAAATCTGCAAGTCACAAAAACAAAAGGATCTGACGTTGCTGTCTTGCGCCATAGGCTGCGGAAGAAAATGAACTGTCACTCACGGAAGGCGAAGTCATCGAGCAGATCGAGCAGTTGGATGAAGGCTGGTGGTCCGGTGTTAGCGCTGACGGGACTCGAAGCGGGCTGTTCCCTGGTGAGTCGACTTCTCTCTCATTTCTGCGTATGTGGGCGAGACGCTGATATTTCTCCTCTCTTTGCAGCGAATTACGTGGAAATTGTGGAGAGCATCGAAGAGGCTGCTGCCGAGCCTGAGCCTCCTGCCTCGCCTCCTCCCCCTCCTCCTCCACCTCCACCTCCGCCTCCCGTACGTCATACCATTCGACAGATATATCATAACCCTGAACATGCTAATCTGATCGTAACAAATCTAGCCCCCTGTCGCTGCAGCTGCAGAGGCTGCTCCTCCTCCTCCCCCTCCGCCCCCGCCGCCTCCTCCAGCTCCGCAACCTGAGACTGCGACCGAAGGAATTACTGCCATCGCATTATACGAGTAAGCTCTCACGTTCCCATCAGTGACCTTCCAAGAAGCAATGATTCTGACATTCGATCGCACTCACCAGTTACGAGGCCGCTGAGGATAATGAACTGACGTTGCGCGAGGGCGATCGTATCGTTGAGATTGAAGCTGTCGCAGATGACTGGTGGCAAGGCAAAGATCAACACGGCAATGTTGGACTGTTCCCAGGTGCGTTCTTTGGTCTTCTCTCTCTTTCTTAACAGACTGTTCGGTGTTCTAACGTCGTGGTATTGAACAGCCAACTACGTTGAAGTACAAGAGTAAGACGTGCGGACTTGAAGAAGGCTGGATATCAAGATGAGAAGATGCAAGTTCAGGATGGAGAAATTAAAGAAGCAACATCCGGTCTCGTGAACTCCCTAGGACTCGAGGTCCGTGGTCGCCGGTAACGTACCCTAGCATACGAATAGGTTTGGTTTGATAGATCAATTGAAGAATTTTTGTTTCTTGTGTGCATGTTGGTGTTGAGGATCGAGCGCGCGTGCTGGTTTTTCCACAGGAACGCAGGATGCGTATCATGACGAAGAATATGACGAGACAGGTGAATCAAGGTGATCGACAGGAACGAGCTGCCTTCTCCTACGGTATCTATACCCTCCTGCCTTCCTGTGAATAGACCTCTCTCGTATCAATGAACTCTCTCCAGTGGTGCTAACTCTTCCGTGATGGTAGATCGCCAGCCAACAGTTCCTGTGATCATGAGTAGCCTGCTCATTGATAGCCAAGTTCTGCCAATACACGCAACGAGTGGTGAGCGCTGAGTACTCAATAGTACTCGGTGTCTTGGCAGCGGAAGTTCAACGTTCAAGCCTCAAGATTCAGCTGATCGACAGCAAGTCGCAATCGTTCAACGACAGCCGGTGGGCTAACCCGAGCCCGAGTTTTCCTTTTAAGTGGCCAGGCGGCACAACGACTCAAGCTCAAGCTTCAGTACTTTATGTTTACAAGACGTTATGTGCCCAATAATACAAGTTTGAGACGACACAATATGCTCAAGTGGTCTGCTTTGCTTTGTTCCCCGTCATACTTAGCGTGTTGCTAGAAACCCTCTTGACATGCCACAAGTGGCGTAAGGTTCGTTATAATGCCATAATCTTTGAAAACATGTGCACAGCTCTGAGATTTCATTTATCATTCAGGATGACGCTGATAGCGATCATGCGCCTCTGGACCCGTCACCAGAACGCAGATGTGTATACATCCCATTGAAGGTATTTATGTATACGTATCTTCTTGGACTCGCTGAATCTGTTTACAGTTGTGCTGTTGAATCCGCAGAGGCAGAGAATTCAACGACGCCCGTTCAACAGATATTTCTGGTAAGTAGCTGCGGATATGCTTCAATATGTTATCGCACGCTGTCATTTCCAGGGCAGTTTTGACATGGATGTGATATAGCAACCTTGACAGATCCATACGTGTCTGGGGGCGTTTTGTGAGAACACCCATTGATGCTGAGGCTTCGATACTCGCAGATCGTAGCCTCTCCCTCCACAATCCCTCCTTTCGCACCCCACGCATATCACGGACAAGCAGGGAAGATCTGGAATACGATAATTCAGAGCGCGCTGGTCGATTGTTCGCATGACAGGACCGCTGCTTCTCCGAGTTCATCATCATCTTCCCCATCACCACTCATTCATTCGCGGAAAGCTTTAGTGGAAATAGCTCCCGTGACTTCGACGTGCCCCTTGCAGCTTTGGTATGTAAGGAAACGGTCAGGGCCGCTTTGGCGACGTCTGCGTTTGCTCCTTCGAGTGCCAGTGCCACCAAGCTATGGCGTCCTCAAGCTCGGATATTGCGATTCTGCAGAGCATTGGAACCGATGTTTTGCGCTCGTTTGTCTCGGTTGTTGTTGAGACATGGTTCGTAGGTAAGTAGCTCCGATCGAGTGTACTCAACTCGCATGTTTAGTGAGTGATCGAGTGCTGACGCATGTTTCTCCTCGATCGCGTTTTTGGCAGCTATTTACACCATTCTGGTTGTAAAAGCCGGAACTATCTTGCTGTACGTCAATCTCATCTGGCTTAGTGCACTACGTGCACCTCCGTCAGGGCTTGGTGGCTGACCATGTATTGGTGGTGGGACGCGATAACAGCCACAAAGATCGACGCCGAAATAAATCGTCCTTTGTAATGTGGATTCTTGTCCTCCTCATGTACCTCATGGACATCACTCTCTGGGTAATGGACGTCAGGAACGTCGTCGCGGAACTCAACACGACACTCATCGACACTCATCCGGACACGCTCGATGAGCGCTACACTAAATCAACCGACTCGGTGCTCAAGCTGTCACTTGCAGTCGACGCCCTTTACGCATTCATGGTACGTCACTTTACATCCTGAATAACATCTAAAGGAATACTAAATGATCGGTGGATCTACTGTTACAGACGATCCTTGGAGATGCAATCGTGTTGTGGCGTGTCCAAGCGTTCTGGTCTCATGGGCGAGACCGTTTCTTCATGTTGATCCCATGCACCACTTGGTTTGTCTCCGTCAGTGAGTACTGCTAATTTGACACAACGATTCGATGAAGCTGAAACTACACTTCAACTAGTCCTGACCTTCCTATTGAGCTACTGCGCTGCACGTTCAGACGCAGATGTTTCCTTTGGTCAATTCGAGCACCCAGCGTTCTGTCGGAATATCCAATCGGCTGCATACTGGGCTCAGTTCGTCACCGCCGCTGTTTCCACACTCATGATAGGCATCAAAACATGGTGAGCCCAAATGACATACCTCTGTCTCTGAGTTATATCTCACATTGTGGTTCGCTTCGTCATAGGATGTATCGACGAATGGTGAAGTCATTCATGACTGATTTGCGTAATCGGTCTCCGGCGAACAAAGCTATGCTCATCCTGGTCGATACGGGGCTCCTTTACACATTATTTTTCGTAAGTCTGGCTACTATAATCTACGGTGCCAGGTCTAAACGGTCAATACGTAGCTTGCCGAGGTGCTGCTCAACATCGGTGTACTGGACGGTGCGATCAACAAAAACCCCCGGTTAGACTTCGCCCTTGAGGTGTACGACTTCCAAACAAGCACCATCGTCGTAAGTAGTGACCACAATTTTCCGAAAGGCGGGCTCACCCAATTCTTTGGTTCATAGGGTCTCTACCCGACCATCGTCGTCATCCTCGTACATACCCAATGCTTCATGCTCGACAAGGAGGGCAACACCACGGCGCTCACTACCATCAACTTTGATAACACCCGCATCCCAGGGCGTCGAGCTGCTACTGCCACTACGGATGACACCGTCACAGTCCCATCGATAGCTTGGAGAGACATGGAGGGTCTTGAGAGCGGGGTGTTGGGTAAGACGACCAAGGGTAGCGGGACTGACAGCGAAGAAAGGTTTGATACCGAGATCCATCTACGGTCTTTGCAGACCAGGACTGGAACGGAGTCCAGCGGGACTGTAAGGATGGAGAAGGAGGAGTAGATTACTACTCTCTTTGATGGCTACTGCTACTTATTCACGACTTGCAACGGCTCGGAGAGCATACGATGGCTAGGGATCACGACGATGTGTAGGATAGCATGGCTTACGGTACATATTTGGTATTTATTCTAGCTTCAGTGATACCCTGAGATTGCAATGTAACGGCGATGATATACCCAGTTTCCCTAAGCTATTTTCATTTTTTCCCAATGTGACCTGGCTGGACGGTCAGGGTTTTAGGTGTTTTCAGTTGCGTTGCGGTGTTTGTTTGGTCGTGATTACCACCCAAATCTGGTTTTGATCGCGGCGTCGGCTCATACTTACTTTTCATCGGATTTACCGTGACCATCGAACACATATATGTCGACAGTTCGCTACTGTACACCGTCAAGAAACGCATTGCGCTGTAAGGTGGAAGCGATCCGAACACAGAGAACCATGGTCGTGCAAGGTAAGCTCTTACGTAAACATGCCCTAAGTGCCATGGGGTCCGTAACCGACTTCTACTAACGTCTGCCTTAAACACGAACAGCTTGTCCACCCATCTACGATGTCTGACACAGACAGCTTTGACCTAGGTGCTATTCAGTGGGCTGACGCACCATTCGACCATAAAACAGGCGACATAATCCTACGCTCCTCCGACAATATTCACTTCCGCCTGCACAAGGGCGTCTTAGTCAACGCGTCACCCATCTTCGATGATCTCTTCGCCAATGCTCAGCCATCCTCCAGCGCTGGGTTGAAAACGGGAGACGAGGAGGTAGATGGATTTCCTGTCATTGTCATGGAGGAGAAAAGTCAGGTGTTGGACTGTCTCCTTCGGCTGTACCACGAACCGTTCGTCCTGCAACCTATGAAAACGGACAATCTCGTGGAGGACATCTGCCATCTCATCCTCGCAGCGCGCAAATTCTTTATGAATTATGCTATGACAAAGGCAGAAGAGCTATTCGCGGATATCTGCAAGCAGAAGACGTTTGTTGTGACGGCATACGCCGTAGCCTGCCGAAAGAACATGCGTCAGGAGGTTCGAACGGCGGCGAAAGCGTCGCTTTACCACACTCTCGACTTCCAACCAAACGAGGCACTCGATCATATCTCGGCGTCGGACATCTATAGATTACATCGATATCGAAAGAAGTGCTCGGACGTCGTTAACACCAAAGTCATAAGCAGGAGTACAGACGACTCCCATGGCTGGGACTTCGAGTGGTGCACCATGAGGAGAGAGTTCTACGGTATGGGATGTTACCACCCCTTATGGACCCCGCTAGGCCCGGGTAGTCACTATGGAGTTCAAATATCGCAAGAGATTCATGAGTACCTGAAATCGGTTTCATCTGTCCTACGTGAAAGGCCGCACCCTCAAATCATCTATGACAGCAAGCGCCATGATCAGCTTCGTCGTGCGGGGTATGCCGCGTCCAGTGACGACCATATGCCCCCTGAGCTATGGGTTCCAGGATTGTGGAAGATGGATATCGAATCCTTTGAGCGAGAATTCGCGGGAGCTATCGACAGCGCTATTTCGCAGGTAAGAGAACTACATCACAACTATCCCCAGTCGGTTTCACTCATCGTATTGCATAGGTTGATATCGAAACCATTTGATAAGTAGACATTGAAGCGGGATACGAGAATGTAAATAACGAAAGCCATTTATTGAGTAAATGTTGCGTGTCCACTCGCCTTTAATCTGCCACTCGATGTAAGTAGCGCTTTCGAGCTTGAACTTAGATTGCTACTGCGTTGATCAGGTCAATATCATATAGATCAGTCCCAACTTGGGAAGACTGTCAAACGTACCTGTCTTCAAGCCTCGACCCAGAGTCTACATTATTGTCTGACGAATAAGCTTTGGTGTACTGTAGTATCAGGTACGACTGCCTACACGACCCCCACAAACGCACCGAATTAAACTCCATACGGATTCGAGTTTCCGCTGATGTATAGACGAATGCCAGTGTCGGTATTGCTATCGAGGATATATCGCATCTAGACCAGTCGAACGTGGGGTCATGGGTCGTGATGAACTATGGTGCGTCAAACCTTCTCCTTACTGAGCTATCACTGGACCTTGTCATCGCTGACAATCTCACTCCTGCGTTGCCATATTAAATAGCTACACAGGCTATCTCTGGGGTGCGACAATCTCCTCTCCATCTTCGATGTCCGACACTGATAGCACTATCTCTAGAGCTGATAGCCCTACCTCCACAGCCACTGGTCAATGGGCAGACACACCATTCGACAAGAAAGGAGGTGATGTAATCCTACGCTCCTCGGATAACATCTATTTCCGCCTGTACAAAGGCGTCTTAGCCAATGCCTCGCCCGTATTCGAAGATCTCTTCACCCATGCGCAGCCTCCCTCTGTCGCGGGACTAGAAGTGGGAGACGAGGAAATTGACGGTGTGCCTATCATTTCCTTGGAAGAGAATAGTCAGGTGTTGGAGAGCCTGCTTCGTCTATACCACGAGCCCTTTACCCCGCAGCCTATCGACTCCGACACATTCGTAACGAATATTTGCGACACACTCTTGGTGGCGCGTAAGTACTTCATGGCGTACGCTACCGCGAAGACAGAGGAGCTTTTCGGAGAAGTCTGCGAGCGAGGTGACTCCGTACTGACGGCATACGCCGTCGCCTGCAGGAAGAAGATGAGCCAAGAAATACGCACAGCGGCGAAAGCTTCGCTCCTGCACGCCACCGACTTCGAACAGAACCCCGCTTTTGACGAGATATCCGGGTCGGACACCCTCAGACTCCTTCGATACCGACAGAAATGCTCGGCGGCTGTCAGTACAACTGTTATGCATCGCGATGGCGATAAGTGGCAACTTCCATGGTGGACAAAGGGTCTGTTGGGCTATTATTGGGAAGACGACTTTATCAGATCCGTCAGACACAACGCCAAGGCACGCTTTTCCCAAAATTATCTTGATCGGGTCCACTCTGTTCTATCGGAGCGGCCTCACCCACGAATCATTTACGATGTTGAACGCCACGATGAACTCTGTAGCGATGTGTATCAAAGTTCACCGTTCGATCTCAAGACTGCGGGGCGCAAGAAGAGAAGCATCGATATCTTTGAAGCTGAGTTCGCGAGAGCTATCGATGCGGCTATTTCCCAGCCTGTATGTCATGTCAGCTTCAGTGCTTCCTTCTTACTGATACGGATGAATATTGTTTCTTAGGTTGAGTTCGACAAGGTTTGAAATTGGCGTAGAGGTGGTTTTTGACGATACATATAGAGAGTAGGTCGTCGTCGACGCATGACCTCCCTCTGTAAAGCTAACATCATTGACTACTAGAGCAAACCTTCAACGAGAATGTATCAAAATACTGGTATAAATACTGAACGTATCCGAACTCTATCACACAGTCACAACCTGTTAAAGCACGCAACAACTGTACCGGCTGGTAATGATGCGATGATTCCAACTGATGATCGCCAAATTACCTTGATGAGTCCAGGTCGATCGTTTCCATTGATTTTCACAGAAATAATAAGCCACAAGGACGTATGATAACGAATGGTAAGTACTTGTTTCTGTCCTGATGGGCCATTCGTAAACTCATTCGGCCCCTAGAGCAGTGTACTATGCCGAATAGACGGCTTGATAGGCGCTGCGTCAAACTGCCCGAAAGGGCAGGTATACTTCGAACTCAGCTCAACTGCGCGCCTACATAAGGAACCCGAAGCACCCGTACTTACGTCCCTTGTCTTACCTCCTTACCCCCACTACCAAGTCGATTTTGGCTTCAACAACCACCCAGTACTGTATCTGCATTCCATCACTCTGATCATATCTTCGTCACCTTTGTTTGACGTTGCTGACGAGCTCAGGCTACCGCATCGGTTGCCAGTGGAGTTCATTCCTCTTGAACACGGCCGTGAAGCCTGAGTGTAGCCTCCTCCCTTACTGATATTGCTATAAAGTTAGTAAACTTATATTTCTTGATGCTTATCAAGGCTAACAAGGGCGCTGTGCTGCGCTGCTCATGTAGCTGAGGTCGGCTGCCCACGCTTCTGCACAGGAACACCGGATTGTGAGTGCACATTCACGTAGGGGTCAAGGATATATGACTGACCTATTGTCATCTATTAGGTTCTCTTACTAAAGACATGCTGACTACCGCTGTAGCTAAAGCACGCACAAGGTAGGTTTCACGCCGACTTACTGTATCTCTACTCACCCTTGGGTTCATTTATCAGACGCCGAGGTGCACGCCGTACTCGTAATCAGACAGAGAAGACTGTTAAGGACACGGGCGGTCCGATAAACAAGTTACCACGGGAGACACTAGAGGCTATCTTCCTCGCCCTTCGTGACCTATACTTCCCGGACAGCCAGCTTAGTTGTAGGCCTCCGGCGACTAGGTCAAGCTATGCTTGGGCTCCTGCAATCCTCCAAGTCAATAGACAGTGGCACGAAGTTGCCCTCGGCTGTGCTCGACTCTGGAATTATGTGGAAGCTTCGCATCCCGAGTCTCTGTTGCTTCTTCATCGATCGAAAGAGTCCCCCCTGAACCTAGGATTCTCCCCAGACACATTCCGCGTCGTTTATCTGTTCCCCGAATCCTTTCCGGACGTATCTCACCGTCTTAAGTCATTCGCGACATTTGGTGCCTCCAAATGGCAGCATGCGTTCGACGGTGTCACCACGCTACCTCTACTACAAGATCTACTCTTGGACTACGCGCCTCTCCAATTCCTAACCAGTCGCCACTTGCCGCCCGTTTTCATGTCCGGCACAACTCCTAATATAAGGCGGGTCCGTATCACGGGATACCATATCGACTGGGCCTGGTCAATCTTTTCTTCAAGCCTCCGTGTACTCATTCTCAGCGAATGGGATACTTCTATTCCTCATGATGTCGTAGAGTTGTCGTTCGAGGACACGGTTGCCGCACTAGGAAGACTCCCCCTTCTGGAATACCTGGGTCTGCACGGGGTCGTCAAAAGCGTCAATGAAGAGGCTGGCGGCACAGTCACGCGTGTCACGCTCGAACACCTCAGATCATTATCTGTTTCTGGACCGGCAAACGTTTGTCGCCAGATCCTTTCTACCATTGAACATCCATCCAACACCACTCTCGATATTACCGCAACCGTTGTACCGGCGCATTTCAACACATTGGTGGATATGATGGAACTATCGGCCGTCTTGCGAGATAAGTTCCTCGGAGAGGGGATTATTGGGAGGACGCGACTGCCCTCGTTCAAGGGCTTGATTTTCAGCCACAGACCCGCATTCCAGCGACTTGATTTCGGCCAGACGTTGCTGCTCCAATGCCTCACGGACGATATACCGTCCAGAGAGCCAGATGATGATGAGGCCAACAACATTCCACTCTACTATTGGAGAGAAGGCCGCGGACTCGGGAATTCTCATATGGCGTGGGAGCTGGACTGTGCACCTGGGGTGCGCATCAAGATCAAGACCGGTGAACCAGAGAAGGGCGTATTGGATTGTGACGATTGGCTGCTCAAGTTCTGCGGTGACTGGCCGCTTGATGGTGTCACAACATTGCTACTCGGGAACATAGGCATCACCCTTCAGGCCGCGCAAAGAATATGTCCCGCTGTGACCACGCTCATGCTCATGACGCAGCCATCTGACGACATTCCAGGGCCACTATCATATCTGGAAACCTTGCTCTGCTACAATCCGATCGTGACGGCATCTGCGGAAACAGAGAGTGGCTTTGAACATTGCAGTTCCCATCCACGTCTGCCGAGGATGAATACTCTCGTGCTGGATTTATACGTTAAGAAGAAATCTTTGGACGCACTCCAGGCTGGATTGCAGGTCCTGCAGCGCTCCCATGGCATCACCTTCGAACGGCTCGCCTTCGTCATCGATCTTGTGGATTTTGAGAGAAACACGAAACTTTTGCGTAAAATTGGGAGGGAGTTTGGACTCAAAGTATCGGTCTATCATTCCATTAACATCTTCAACCTCGTACATGACGCCGCGGATAAGTACTAGATAGAGTTGCTAGATCGCTACATAGTTTGCGACCCACTGATAATAGATATGCTGGCGCGAGATATACGCAATGACTGGTTGAATCCGAGAGTAGGCCGCGCTCTGTTGGAACTCTACCACGAGTCGGAGATCTCAAAAGTTCTCAAGGCCGCGACAATATCAAGTCGGCACGCTGATATCTTGCATGTTCCCGCGAGTATGCAAATAGACGTGAGCTACTGAACGTGGTGAAATCAATTCAAGCTTCGCATCTTGCTTATAGTCGCATTAACATACTTAGTATACAGGCGAGATCGGAGACGATTAGTGATCCTTTTCGATATCAAAGACGTTGCTGCGGAGGAGTGACAAGAGAGGCGGAAGCATCTCTCGGGATCTACGTCCATGTGTGGCGATCTTTTGTGCCACGATCGTAATCGCTAGATCAGAACCAAGGAGGAGTGCCGCCGGTAAGACTTTTGTCTGGATCGTTGGTAGCACGAGGCTCGATCAGGCCAAGCTCCCCACTCGGTGCCCTGAAAATGTTATCTAGCGGGAGATTACGATCGTATGAGCACTGATGCATCGCCGAACTAGTACGCCTGAGCAGGCCTGAGCTTGAAGGTGATGGTGACTCCAGAAGTCTGGTGGCAAAGGCTCTATCACTGCGTGCATCACCCAATGTTCCGGGCGGGATTTGAATTAATGTTGGTAAAGGAGAGTTTTGAATGCTTACATGTTGTTGGTCGAAGAATCATTATTATAATAGATTTGATGTGATCGGACGAACATGCATTAATGAGGCAATGCGGAACGTTTCGAATGTTGGCGGCGGGAGAAGGTTAGCGAGAGATTAACAAGATTTGATATGTACCTTTTAGATTGGTACTTTGCGCAACATAGTGGTAAAATATCAGTGTGTACTCGCATGTTATCGTGAGTACCACTCAAGAAATCATCATACTGGTATGCCTGTGTTTGATATCGAATCATGCTGAAAAGAACGAAAATGCTTCATTACGTATTATATTTGTATATTACCCCGAGGACCACGGTCAATGCTTCTCGGAAGTCGAATGAGATTCTACATGTGATTCCCTCGTGGAAATTATGAATAAAATAATTCATGTTGCGGGAAGGACAATATTGGCTGGTTGCGAGCGCATTATGTCCATTTATAGCTGCAAGGACATTAGAACAACAATAATAATGTTATCATAATGATCCCGTGAAGCATTATGAGTTTTGCGCTCGGTAGCAGGCAAGGAAAAAATGTAAATAACATTGAGCGGAACATTATGAATGTCACATCAGCCATCAATAAAAGGGGAACATTATAAACATTGTGCGAGACAACATGAGGAAGACATGTGGGGAACATTCAAAACGTAACGTGCTGACAAGAGTCTGGGACCCCTGACACCTGTGACGTCTGTTATGGCCACATTTTTCAGACTTGTTGTAGTGTACGGGCATACGGGCACTCAGTACTCAGTAATGGCTGTGGTCTAAATGCTGAATTTTGATTCGTACGGTAGGAGATACAAGACTCACACGTACCGAGAATCAATAAGTATTTTCTTTTTGTCATAGGACTGTAGTGTCTGGGGTGCTTCCTCACGGCGAACATGAGGTTTGTACTCATTAACAATGTTCCTGCCAGGAAAGATAAGAATTATTTTCCGATGCTGCATATGATGTTGTCTATTGCACCTATAGCAATGTTCATTTTGGGAACATCTTCGAGTATTGTGCGCGGCGGAACATTTTGAAAGATCATCACCTGCTACTCGGTACCATTTTGTTTTTATTCATGTGATGCATTTTCAATGTTATTTGCCTTATTGCTGGTCACGACCGCTCGGCAGCAACTTCGGTATTGCATCCTGATCTCAAAAGGCTACTTCCGAGAGGAGCATCATGGACCTATTTTTATTCATATACCACGTTACATTGACCCAACATTTCGGGTGTTCCCTCAAATTTTCCACAGCGAGACATTCATAGTCTTAACTAACTGCCTCCGATTGCAACTTTTAATCTTTTTTGTACCGCAACATCGTGATGAAAACATGTTAACTTCAAATATGTTTCTCGGGACTTTAATGACTTGTCCGATAAGGGAGACAAATACTGTTTATGTCCCGATCTCGCCTTCGAATATCAAGAATATTTCCAGTATGACGCTGCGTGTAATATTGGACATGATGCACCGAGAAACAATTAGCATGATGTGGGATGATACATTCGTACAACATTAAATATAGCTGTACCTGACAGCATTCAAAATGTTCCCCGAAGCAGCAATTAAGGAACATAAATAAATTTCCTTAACCAGCATTCATTCAATTCCCGCGCGGAACATCGGGTGATGCACGCAGTGTATAATACTGTTTACTACGTGGTCTATAATAGTCTACAGTAGTGATTCGTACTTCCGAATACACTCTTGCAAATCGATGTTGAGTTGATCGCTGACGGAAGCAAAGACGAGGTTTTGTCTAGCCCTCGGCAAGGTCAAGTGAGGCCGCTATTGGAGGTTTATACGAACCCGAAAGTCGCCGCCGAAGCTGACCATCGCAGACCTGCTTATCCCACCAAAGATTTGCTGGCTTGGAGTGTCAATGGCTGTCACATACCATAGGTATGACGATTTAACGCAACATGCTTACTCCAGATTGAGATGACTGATACCCTATGTACAAAAAATTGGACGTGAATGGTCTACAGTGATGACTAGTATGCGGGGTATGATAGACGAAGAGGTATGAGGGGGTGACAAAGCAGAACGAGATGCATAAACGACCGGGAAACAAAGCAGGTAGATTGGTGATGCACAGAGATAGCCACTGTTGGGAGAAAATAGCAATTTAAGCAATGACTTCTTGATGCACGACCTCGTGTTCGACCACCGAGGCCACTGATGCGAAGGAGAATTGCATGGTTTGGCGAGGTTCTTCAGACTTGTCCTGGAACTGTCCCCACTCTACCCACCACTCCTACGCGAAGATGCACAGATATCAGAACTTGAATGACAACGATGACGGTGATGGACATACTGCAGCAGCGTCGTACGCGTCATACCCGAACAGTTCTGCCAGACCCTCGAATTCGGTCTTCAGCGCACCGTCGTCCCACTCGTTTCTTGCCATGCGGAAATGAGCGTTGCGAGCGTCTTGTTCTGGACCAGGAGGCATTCGGACGAATGCAGCATTTGAGGCTTCACGGATCTTCACTTGCTTGACTCGTTCCTGTCGTATCTCCTCGAACGCGTGAAGGAAGTTCGGAATTTGGTCGTATGATGAAAGGAACGAGAAGAGCTTCCCAAGGACAACAGCATCTTCGACGGCCATGCTAGCTCCATGCGAGGTACCGGGCTTATCATTATAAACGTATCAGCTACCAGGTAGATAGGAGTTTGATGCGAACTCACGTATGCTGGATGTGCTGCCTCCCCCATAAGTACTATGCGGTCCGATTCATCCACCCAATATTCTGCCTCTGGCCGTAGCATAGACCTTGTTCTCCACAAGCACGAGACGCCCTTCATCATCTTCTGCCAACTAGAGAAAAGGCTTTATCAGTTGACGAAGACTAGGGCAAGGGAGTGGGAGCTTACACCGGGGCTAGACTTGAATAATCAAGGGCGTTCGTTGGTACCACATCATACCAGGATTCCTGAGCATCTTCTGGGGTACCAGCCTCTTCATCAGGCCAGTGAATCATCAACGAGAACTGCCGGTGATCTCGCTGGGGGAAGGGTTAGCTGGAAAAATAGAACATCAAGCCGCCCAATAAACGTACTATAGGATGCGCTGGAAATCATTAATGAATTACGTCAGAGTTCCCTACCTCCTGTGCATCGATAGGTGTACTCACCACAGATACTACGGTTGTTTCCAACAATTAACGGCCACTGGCAAGATAAAGCGAGTAAGCCAAGGTATTCAGGGAGTGGATACTTATCTGAATGAACTTACAGCATCCTGTTTTATCATTTTCGCCAGTTGTGGATCGGTTTCCATCCACGACGCAGGGACAGTCGCGCCGAAAACCGTAACTCCTTCGGGCTCTGGATCATCCTCCTCCTCTCCCAGTACGACTGGACGCACGATACTTCTTGGCCCATCTGCACCAACAACAACGTCCGCTGTGATTACTTCCCCGCTTGCCAATGTGACGGTGGGCTTTGGAGACCCTGCGCTAACCTCGGCGACCTTGGCGCCAAAGTCGATTTGGACGCCCGCTGATACGGCGAGTCGGTGGACTATCCGGTGAACATCTGCATGCTGTTCATAGGTGAGATTTAACGTGTTGAGTAAACAACGAAGGAGGACGTACAGCCATCAGGAGGAAGTCGCCTCCTGTCTCGTTCATCACGTCTTGCCGCCAAGGTGATGACCCGTATAGTTCGCCCGTGTGCACTAATTAAGACGCGGGGGCCAGAGCCACATAGGAGTCGTCAGAACGGCGGTTTAAGTGATATGGCCGATGACACTCACAGTCGTACCAGGGTGTCTCTAGGTTCACCACAGCATTTTTACGCAACTCCTCCTCTCCAATCCATCGCTTGAGAATCTTGCTCAGGTTTGGTGGTACGCGCAGACCTGCCGCAGGCGTCCCCACTCGTGACTGTCTCTCCAACACTCGCACCTTGTGCCCTGCCTTTGCTAGCATGTACGCAGCAGAGAACCCGCCGATCCCTGATAAGCATAGCAAGTAAGATTAACGTACGAATGATTGAGTTGCGGCGAAGAAAAGAAGCTGATGCTATATAGCTTCGAATAAGGAAACTCACCTCCCCCTACTATGACGAACTCTAAAGAGAGCGAGGCAACTTTGTCGGCGGTGGGAGACATGGTTGTCACGCAGGTCGGGGAGGATGGTGGTAGTTGCAGTCGACGTGGACGCACAAGCAAAAGCAAGCGAGCGAAACGGCTAACGGGATATAAAGCAGGAGGGTAGGTGAGTGATCCGAGGCACGACTCCTTTAAGCGAGACAAAAGCCGTTAGTCGGCGCTTTGGAGAGGCCAAATTGGGTCCGTCCGCCGTTCAGAAAGGAAGGTCTCGGGTTTGCGACCCGTGCTCTCTATCCCTGCTTCAATGTAGGGATTTACTATAGGACTCTCGTCCGAGCTCACTGCCAGGTAATCATATGGCCCTTGATGACTGCCCAGCGAGAAAGGCGAGCCAGGACATATTATTGGTCTTTCCACCGAGTTTCGTATATTTAATGGTGAAAGCGAAGTCCTGTGACTCGGGAGCCACGGCACCATTCTTTCCATATGCATACCCCACGTAAATAGAGCTGCGGTAGAGGCTACAGTAGACCCGGTATGCTGAGTGATAACCATGTTCGAGACGGCCCCGACGAACAGGAGCACGCGCAACACGCATTGCGCTGTGATCAGCGAGATTAATAGAGGCGGTGATCAGAAAAGTAGGGACACGACGCACAAACACCTTCAACGCTGTCTGCAGCACCCTCGATTTCTTCTGCAGGGGAGAGCGATGTAACGCTGCCGTAAAACAACAGCGACCATCTCAGATCTTGCTCTGATCATCTCAGTCGCCGTTGACTTTGTTCTCGTAGCCGGTCTCGGCTTGGCCTTGAGTCTCCTGTCGGAGTTTGAAATGAGTTGGACCTGGGAGGCGGCGATTATCAATGTTGAAATACCGCAGGCAAAACACCCGACATCCGACATTAAAAAGGGTTGTTAAAAACAGAAGCCAACAGAAGTCGTTTCGAGCATCATTCTAGAGCAACTGGACTCTGAAGATACTGGACTAGGCAATGATCGGGAGCCTTCAGTATCCCTGTCCTTCCCGCTATCTGTTGCTAACGCTTGGCCAGGCTCGCGAGTCAATATGAAACGAATACCGTTGACGATGTCGTTAGTGCATGACATACTTATAAGCGGGAAGATGCGCACTTACACGAGGTATACTAAAGCTTCGAAGCCCTGTCAAGATGGCATAAAGTATTATCTCACCGACACCTGCAGGCCAGATCCCACGATGAACAGGGGTCGCAGCACGATGCTTCGCAACGCTTGGTAGAACGGGAGGAATATGCACGCAGTATTGCAGAGGGTCCAAGATGTCTCAAGAACGGCCGAACGCATGTACGCTGGAGAAATTTTATCTCGTTGCTTGTGGTGACGATTCTGACGAAGACCTCAAAACGTGAAACTTGCGATGAGATGTTCGGAGCGCCGAAGTCGTTCTTCAGATGTATTCCAGAGAATCCAGGGGTAAATAGTAGTTGGGCAAGTTTCGGTCCAGAACTTTGAGTTCTGGGCCTTATTTCGGGTGATGACGCAAACACTCACCGGTGCGACAGGCAGAAGATATCAGCTGTAAATAGACAGCCCGTACTTGCCAGTAGCCACGAATTATATGAGCAAAAGTGCCAGTATGTACGTCTTCTTCGATATGCTAGGTGTACTCGAAACTCTGGCGTCCTCTTATCAGCACAGAGACGCATCCAGCTACGTGCACGTCTCGCGACCGTGAATCGGCATCCCGGGCCAGCTGGCAACTAGTAGGGATACGACAACGTATAAAACCACATTCGACTCTCCGCTTCTACAATTCATCTCCAACTTTCCTAGGCCTGAAACTCGGTCGCTGGCCTAGAGAGCCCAAAACATCACCGATATAGTTCTCAGGGTGTATTCCGTCTGCAAAGGAGTCTTCCCAGCCCTCCAGGATGCCCACTACGATGGGGACTCCCGCATTGCGGATGTTCATGATGGCCGACGTATAGCCCGTCAAGTCATGGAACAGGTTATCCGCCGCGCTTTGACTTGGAGACGGCCTATCGAAGTTCGACCCCGTTCTCATGATTATTACGCGCGAGAAGTCGACTTTACCGCGGACGGCGGCGCGGACGAGGGCCTCTAGCGTCGCGTTGTCTTCTTGCTGCGTGGTGCAGTATTCTCCGGCTCCGTCCGTAAGCAGTCTCGTATAGTTCTCCGTAGCCTCCCCAAGCAGTCTACCGCTCCAAAATTGATCGGAGGTTGCTGTATCGCAAGCGATAACAGTTGGTGGGCTAGTAGCTGGTGTGTATTCCGGAGTGTTGGCGTACAGGGATCGGTATGTCTGAGACCGTTCGTCGTCTGTGAGGTGAGCCGTCTTGGCGAATCTGATCACCATCTGTCGTAAGTTATCGTTGAGTTCGTACACCTCTGTGCCGTATATTCTCGTAGGGTACTGGCCAGGTGAGCGAGCTCCTTGGGGGACGTAGCCTGTGGTGAAATGAGGAGGGATCTCGCGTGCGTCAATCTCAAACTGTAGTCCGACATGAACTGCGTATCGAGGAAATGTAACACTGCCGATGGTAGCCTTCTTGGGGCTTATACCAGCGATACCAGCGATGAGGAAGTATGTTTTGCGCAGGTCGAATAGGTCGGAGTAAAGGAGGGCAGAGATAGTCGCGACGGCATTGATTTCGCCTGAGCCAGTGACTAGTTGGCATACAGAGCCATCTAAGGTGCAGTGGGTATCTGGATATAGAGGGGAGAATCCGGGCACAGAAATGTTACGCTCGAGGAGATTGAACTGTGGGATGTCATGCCAGGCTTGACCTTCTGCACCAAACTGGATTATAGATTAGTGATAATGCTCGAAGGAAGTTGAAAAGTACGCACCATTCCAAATATGAATACTTTGGGTTGTATTTTGGGCATGTGCCCGACCAGCACCTCCTGCGCGTCGCCATCGTCATGTCGAGCCTCGACACGTGTCGCGGTTCTGAGAGCAAAGAAAGCTGTGACACAGACGATGGTTTGGAATAAGTCAAGTGTTCTCATCTTGTCAAGGGCATAACGAGCTGGAAGTTGGTAATTGCTCCGAAAGGAGATGGTGGTTCCTGTTTCCAGGCCTCAGGGACCGCTCGCCGCTCGGCCGATTTGGCGTTCGATACCGATGCCTTTCCTTATCGGGTAATTCTTAGAATTTAACTCCGAGGCTTTTTCTGCCACCTTCTGCCACCACCACTTCTTCCTCTATTTCTTCTTGCCTTCGCAAAGCGTATCTAAATCAACTTATACCAACTCCTGTCTCCATAAGGATGGCAAATGCGGCCCATCAAACACAAACCATCGGACTATCAACGGATCACGCATGGTCAATGAGAACTGACAGCGATATCATGCGGCCATGATCAGCCTGTGGACATGATCCTTGGCTGTCCTCGTTTTGCTTCCAACTCCCTCTGTCCTTCACCAGGGCTGTCTGGAGGATGAAGGCCTCTTGGTGTGCCGCTGCTCTGTTCCTTGTAGTGTCTGCCGTCGTTTCTGGAGTCCGAGGAGAGAGATGGGTAAACTATACGATAGACGATCAGCTAGGCGATGAAAAGACAGGCCGTTTGGTACGTTTTACATCTCATTTCTGCGCCGTCTTCTTGCTAACATCTGCCCATATTTTTTTATCTGCGCTGCTGCTGTGAATAGGTCACGTACACACCGCCTGGAGTTTGGTCTCAAGGAAGCGGATGTAACTACTGTGCGCTGAAACCAGACAACAGCTCTGCGTTCGACGGTACGTATGCGACTTCTATTCTCTGGCTAGCTCGCTAATCACGCTTTCACGATTATAGGTACATGGCACGATGGAACTCATATCCCGGATCGCGACGTTGAGCCGTTAGCGTTCGAGTTCAAGTTTAATGGTATTACCTATCGCTCGCTTGCTCCTTCAACGTCGATGCTTAACTCCAACTACCAGGAACGGCCTTCTACATCTTCAATATCCTGGTCAAACTGGCTCTTACGGACGTTAACGTTACTCTCGATGGAGAGATTCTCGGTCGCTACACTCGCACACCCAACATCACTGAAGGGTTCTTATACAATGCCTCCATATTCTCCAAGGAGGACATCCCGTATGGGGAACACACTGTGGGAGTAAGCGCGTTTGGACCGAACCAGACCAATGTGCTATTCGATTACGCGATGTACACGTGCGTCTTAGGAACGTTTGATCCATCTGAATACCAGAGAACTAACACTTTCCTATACTCTGATAGTACCAATGTAACCGACGACACCCCTTCGACACAGCCATCCAGCGGCACGGGTAGTACAGCTGCCTCTTCTGGTGGCTCTCATTCTCGTAGCGTGGCTGGACCGGTCGCAGGAGGCGTCGTAGGCGGCGTCGTTCTCATCGCAGCCATCATATTCGGCTTGTGGTGGTACAGAAGGCGGGGTCGCCGAAAGGCAGCGAGCGTTTCACCGTTTATCAACAAAGCTCGTCAGCCCTTTGACGGAATGGTCGCGGTCACTCCAGAGGACAAGAACGCGGACGTTGCGCAGACCTACGTGCCCTCGGCTTTGAAGCTCGAGGATGAAATGACGGAGATCAGTCCGTCGACGGCCAGAAGCAATGATGTTCCTTTCTCCTCTTACTCTGGCCAGGATGATGACACTCTGCATGCCGATGTCCAGGTCCTTCGAGAAGAGCTCGCGTCTCTAGTACGATCATCACAAGCGACGCCTATATCCGGCACGCCTGCAGCGTCGACGATTTACAGCTCTCCCTCACGTACCACCGGATCCAAACTCTCTCGGGAGCACGCATCCAGTATCGAAAACGAGATACGCTCGTTACGCCAGGAAGTTCAGCAACTCCGTGCTCAGCAAGAAGTACGAAACGTCCCGGGACGTCCGTCATCTACCAACGCAAGTCCTGCTGGTGGTATCAGCTTGAACCTGGTGCAGGAGATCGCGAGTTTGCGGAGCGAGATGGAGGAGCTGAGGATGCAGCAGGAGATACTTGCTGGACCGTTGCCGGATTATTCACCCCCGGAAGGACCGTTACCTGGGTTTACGAATGTAGGCGTCGTGGAGCAGGCGCATGAGGTTACGAACGGTCAAGATCACCCTCACCCTCACCTGCACCCTCTCCCTCATCCTCCGTCCCACTAGTGAACGTGCATTCTCAAGGCGTTTTAAGTCTCGTTTCAATGTTGGACTATCTAATTTATTCTTCCTCGCCTATTACTCGTAATGCAGAGTATGTATACGAACTCCCTATTGCTGAAGTTTATGTTCACCTTTTGCTTCTTCCGTGTCTGTTGTACAGACTCTTATACACCAATTGCCCTGGAATCCCGTCATCTTCTGCGATAATATACTCGTTTAGCACTGGAAACCTGTATCTCGATAATATCCGTTAATTTGCGAGCAGTCCTTCAACTGCCTCGAGGTAGGAGTACAAGGGTGTCTGGTGTCTGGTATCTGGTATGTCGTCGAAAATCTGGAATCTGTATAGTACAACTGTTGAGCTATCTTCATCTTAAACAGTTTACGAGATGTACGAGAGAAGATCAACTCGGAAAGCCGAAATTTAGAGAGAATTCGAAGCATAACGGTATCTAGATAAACAGCGAAATGTCCGCTCTACAACACTGCGAAGGAGCTAGCTCCTACAAGAAGCATGAGGAGTTCCAAAACCTCAATCGTACCCGACTTGCGTGGCCTGCCGTACCAGTGATCTTGGGGTCCAAGAGACCATTGAGGCACAACCGTGGCCGGGATACTATGCCGGGAACTGCATGGCCGTCTGAATATACCCTGCAGTGGCAGGATCCGGTCGTACGGGGCCTACGAATGTCAGAACCGTCAACATTGTCAATTGGATTATTCGACTTGAATGAAGAGGAGGCGAGCTGTGTTACATACCTTGGATGAAGCTGCTTGACTCTTCACCGCTGAGGTTCTCTAACGTCTCTTGTGCCGTCTCAGGTATGAGGAATGTCGCTGCAAGCCCTGTGATCGTGAATGGTACGTATGCCAACAAACTGCCAGCCAAAACGGTTCACAAATCAGTATGAGCAGTGAGTTTCGTCGCGGTACGTACACTTTCATCGGAGACACATTCTGGAACGCGAATTGAGACATGATGGCCCCTATCTTGCCACTTGCAGCACATATTCCGTGGCACGTCGACCGGTATCGAGTGGGGAAGTTCCCGGCAGGAATGATGAAGGTCGTCGTGTTAGGTCCAAAGTTCTGGAAGAAACTGGCGAGGATGAACAGGAGCAGGAAGACTTTGGCGCCAGAGGGGATCCCAAAGAGTGAGTTTGAGCCATCAGAGGACAGCTGTGTGGTCAGGGTGGAGAAGGTAGCACCTGCATGGGAGCGAGAGTGGTAAGAAGAGTAAGTACATTATGGGACTCGTGGTGGCATAGGACATACCCATGGTAATGAACAGTACTGTGAGCATCGCAAAGCCAATCATTTGGATTTTCTTCCTTCCGAGTTTCTCAATGAGGAGGAATGTCACCCAGTAACCTGGTATGAGGCCGACGGCGGACAGGAACATGTTGGCGATGATCAAATCCATGAAATCCTTGAAAATCATTCCTACGACGTGGTCTGCTGATTGCGCGCTCTGGTCGAGGTGTGAAGAGAACCCGATCGCAGAGAAGAACTTGTCGGTGTTGAGCCCTAGGCCGTAGAATACAACCTGTAATGATACCAGTCAAGTCTAGAGTCAGCTCAACGTGGTAGCATGCACAAGGCACTCACGTCAATCGCGAACCACGTATATGCACACGCAGCCAGTACGCTGTAATTCTCCCACCTTCCAAAGTATGCAAAAAAGTCCTTCCAACTCGCACGAGGTGCCAGCACACGAATGACGATCGAGTCCGGATCATAATAATACGACCCCGTCTTCAGAAACTGGTCAATGTCGTCTATTGCCTGTCTCACATTTCGCTCGATGTCCATCGTGAAGCGAGGTGTCTCAGGGATGGTGAGGCGGAACCAAAGGGCGATGGCGGCTGGGACGCATCCAAGACCGATGAGGATTCGCCATGATTGATCGATGTCTTGACGGAAAGCGATGCCTGTGGGGGAGAGACCCGCAGTGGTGTTGTTCACGTCCATGTAGATATTTTGGGACAGACTTTCCGAAGAGAAAGACCCGCGGAAGCCTGCGACGGTGACACCCGCCACGACTGTTGCGACTAGATCGATGGCATAAACTCGGAATTAAGAGTTGATTGGGTGCAGAAAAGCGGCTGGAATTTGTTGCTTACAAAACTGACCCCAGCCTTGATTGGCAAAGACGGCGGTGAGCATCTGTCCACGAATGTGCGTGGCCGCAAACTCTGACGATATGACCGCAGAGAGCGGATAATCGCCTCCGACCCCCAAACCCATCTGTAGTACAACGACACGGACGGATACCCGCGTCAAGAGCAAGTATCGGTTTGAAAGTGCGTGCTTACGATGATTCGCCAGACGATGAGGGCAGAGAAAATGTTGACCGTGTGAACGTCTGAATTGGCGGCTAGGGACTGGCCGAAGGTGCCGATTATGATAATGATGAGCTCGATACCGTCTGAGGGGGTGAGATACGTTAGGGCGTGCTGTCCAAGGACCGTCGTGAAGGAAATACACGTACACATCCGTTTACGGCCAATACGATCTGCTAACCAGCCAAACAGTAGTTGACCGATCAATGTGCCTATAGGAGCAGCTGCCTTTACCGCCGCTTGCTCAAGAGCTATGGAGCGAGCATCAGCATGACATGGCGCTGAAATCATGCAGCTCAGGTCACTCACCATTAGAACCATTGATGTCATAGATAAACCTCATCATACTGGAGGCGATGTTGACCGCAAAGATGTCGTACCTGGAGGGTAAGAAAATCAGAAAATGACTTACACGACGAAAGGGGGCGGTGTATTGAGTGTCTCGATACTTACGCATCGGTAAAGAAGCCTACTCCAGCGATCAAGCACACCTTGAAGTGGAACCACCTGGAGGTCAAGGTCTCGATAAGCCATGAATCTGTAAGAGCAGGGAGAATGACTCACGAGAATACAGCATGGTCTACCTCGGACAACGCAGTCATCCTCTCCCTTGAGAGTCTATAACCAACGTGGTCCAGAGTGTCCTGCTCGGAGCACCTGAGGATCGTCAACGGAGGCACACCATGTGCATCATTACTGGAGGACGAGTCATTATATTGATGTCCATATTGTTTGTTATCGCCACCAGTTAAAGTTCTTTCTATCATGAACTTATCGTAGGCTTGCAAAAAGGCTGGTGCATTTGAGTCATGCATAGCTATTGCCAGACGATACCCATGCTCTCTCGAATGGCCGAGGGATGATGCGCCGGTAGTAGTCGATTGCTGAAGAGGGTGACCATGGATGTAATCGGATTGTAGGTAGGCTGCGCGGGGATCTCTCGATGTGTACCCAAGTCCACATCTGGCGTTGTCAGAGTAGAGTATAGGCTTTGTCTTGCCACTTGGACCCGCAGGTGGCTGAGGATACTGCAATTGGCTTACAAGCTGTGAAGGGTCAAACGGCTCATCCTGTACTACAGAGAAACGTCGTTGAGCACCCTGCGTGCTAGGAAAGATACGTGTGTCTGATAGGTCTGCTTCTAGTCTTGATGCGTAGGTAGGCGGTCGAGTTATGGGGGAAGTGACGCGCAAGACATTTGTATGAGGGTGATTGGCTGGTTTGGGCTCGTGTATGACAACGTTTGAGGCGCCGGAGAGTGGCAGCGTTGAGTTACCAGTAAGGGGCGATATATGGGCGGTGGCGTGAGATGAAAGGGAGCCCATCTCAGGCGGTGAACTCGCGAGTTGTGAGTTCTCACCGTCGAATGAGTATTGACTATCCCTGGGACCGTCCATGACTGGTACTTTGGGGGACGACGACAGAAGTGTGTGAGGGCTAGGTGAGAGAAAAACTTGTAGGATTGTCCGGTTTTTAAACACGAATGTGCTGTGTGCACAGCTATAAGTTTGACATGATACACTGTCTCCCCGTTAATGAAAGAGGGAAACCTAGTATCATGTGGCCAGCACTACAGCATCCAGTGCGTAGGATGGGAATGAGAAGGGATGAGGCTGCCAGATCGCAGCAAGCACACCTGTGCTACAAGCTCAGATTGAGCGTAAGGTTGGATAATTGAACGGCATGGACTCTCACATACTAGGTTGCCTGGCATAGAGAACCCCTTCTATGCCTTTGGGTCAGTCTGACCGTGACCGATGGGTATGATACAGCCTTGCCGCTCCGAATCCGATTCCCAGATGGAAAAGTAACATTGAGGATGAGCGAACGTTCGTCAAGAAATGGATATAATTGGCTGATATGTACGAACGTGCTCAGAGACAACAGTTCAGGAACAAAAGCTAGATAGGAGGGCATACCTGTGTTATAGATATCTCATATTGCTCTGAGAGATAAGTTTCCATGCCATGGTTACAGAAGTGTAGTTTCAGCCACCGTATACGCACTGGTTTGTGCACCTGCGTACAACAGATGCCTCTGTGCATGTACGATTTCTGGGAACGTGTTCGCAAGCCGAGTGGATGCCTTCTTCTCGGAACAGGAAAAGATAGAGTTCCAGAGCCTATTACACGACCTGTTGAAGTCAGTGCATGGTGCCGACGTAACAATCTGAAGCTGTGAACAATGGCCGCGAACACAGAAGGACTATCCGCTGGATCGGCGGCGCGTTCTTGGTATGGGCAGAAGTAGCCCACTTTAAAATTGTGTCGAGGAGCAGCCCGCCATATTATCCCACTGAATTTTTAGTGGTACTGCTCGCGGGAGATGGCACGCACTGCGTTGGCCGAATAGGTTGGGGAGCCAGAGCATACAAGAGGTTCGACGAGGAACCAGATGACGGTACAGTGCTGACTGGGAGCCAGTACTTCTGGTGCGGTGATAGAAAGTATGGACAATTAGCGGAGGCACTCAGGCTGTGTCAAGAGAAACGGTGCAAAAATCGACCATACAGACATACCTTTAGTGCAAGCGCCACGCCTAGGACTTTATGTTATGTTTCTCGCTTCACCCAGCCCGCAAGTGATACAAGGGTCCTAAGCATTAGCATAGGTTGTCGTACAGAGATTAGGCCACGGTATTTGTACAGTAGACCAGCTGTTTAAATTTCTAGATGTGAGACATGTACAATAAGCATCATCATATGACTCGTGAAATGCGGATGCACATACAGTCACAGTTAAACGCATCATTCAGTCTTTCTCCAACTCCCATCTTTCCTCCTTAGACCTTTCTTGAATTATAGCTCGAGTTTCATGCGCAAAAACGTTCGTTACTTGCGCAAATAAGGAGACACCAAATTGGAACGTGGTGGTTTGCCAGAAGAGTCAGTAGATGAGATAAGCGCTGAGCTGCTATCTCTGTCCCGGCACCGTAACTCGTCACTCCGCGCAACTTGTCTTCGACTCTCATCTCGTCTTGTTTTTCCTTGATTTCACGCCTAGAAACAACTCTTCAAACCTCAAACTTTACAAGACAAGTCTTACCTCAAGGCCACTACCGTCTGCAGTTTCTCTGCGACAATCACAGGGCGTGCAACTCGTCGAGTGCAGCCCATCCCAAGACCTAGCGGAGTGTATCGCACCCTCCGCTCTGGTCTTTCCCTCACTGCATGACCGCTCTCCATGTCTACTTCACTCTACGAAATCAGCAGGCCTTCCAACGCCTGCTCGATACCCCCACTCGCTCGCAGTCCGGCCATGGGGGCGCGCCCAGCACGAGCGGAGGCAAGTCATGGACCCGACCCAACCCCCTCGCCTCCATGACCTCCGCAGGTTTCGACGTGAACGCTCGCGACCCTTCAGGTCGAACAGTACTGCACTTGGCGGCATCTGCGACTGATGCGGCTGCCCCGGAGTATGTTCGCAAGCTTCTCGCCCATCCGCACATTAACGTCAATCTCCCGGATAAGGAGAGTCATTGGACGGCGCTGCATCGTGCGCTCTACCACGGGAACCTCTCGACTGCTCTAATACTCCTTCAGAGACCGGATATTGATGTCACACTCAAGGACTCTGAAGGGTACACTGCGTTTGATCTGTACAACTCGACTGTGGAAGGAACGAAGCCTAGAGATAAGGAGGACGCGAGACTTCGAGCAGAGCTATTTACGTGGGGCGCGAATAGGAATGCTGCACTGGGACATGGCGACGCCGATGACCGTGCATTCCCTGACCAGATCAGCCTGGTGCCTGTACAACCAAGGCAAGATAACGCGCACATTGACGAGAGGTTTGCGCCCGCGCCGGTGAGGCAGGTGGTCATGTCGAAGTTGCATACCGGTGAGTTGCTATTCGCATCGTGTCTATGCTTTGCCTCATGTCTTCGTAGGCGTGGTCACCACTGAGCCAAAGTCTAACTTCCGTGCATGCGGCTTTGGTAGTGGCGGTCGACTGGGCCCTGGGCAGCATACACAATACAACCTCATACCGATGCCCCAACTTTCTCAACCCATCGCATCCGTTGCCTTGGGACAAGATCACACGCTCGCTCTGACAACATCTGGCGAAGTGCTGAGCTGGGGCTTGAACAGGTTTGCGCAGCTCGGATACACGCTTGAAGCGTCTCAGGGAGGCAACGGGAAGACGGAGGAACAGATTCAATCTGTGCCCAGGAAGATTGGCGGGCCATTGAGCAAGAAGGTCATTATTGGTGTGGCAGCGTGTAAGACGGCATCGGCCTGTTGGACTAGTGGGGAAGTGTACACCTGGGGAACGAATAATGGCCAACTTGGTACGCTGAAGCATCATACGCCATTCACTTGCTCATTGGTTTGCAGGCTACGACAAGAATGCACACCCAGTACAAGTTCTTCCTCGCCTCGTTCCGAGGGTCTCGCAACCAGTGCTCTCAGTAGCCATAGCTGTGAGTGCCTCTATGCATATATTTGGTCTGTCGTTAACATTCATTTGCTCGCAGGATAACGCCATGGCCTGTCTCCTCGAAAGCCACGACGTACTATGTCTTTACAACGACAGTCATTTCCGCGTGACGTCAGTGCAGTCTCTACCATTCACTCAAATCTACACAGCTAATCTAATCACCAAACACGTGTCGGTCTCACGCGTGTAGATTCCCTGCGCGCGGCTTCCCGTCTGAGATCAAGATTTACAGACCACCCCAAGCTGTGCGAAGTACGAGCATCGAGAAGATCACGACTTGCGACAACGTATTCGCGGCGTTGTCGTCGAACGGGGAGCTGTTCACGTTTTCGTTGCCTAATCCGCCTCTCACTGCGGAGTCGACGTCGGGCGCGGGGAGTGCTGGCCAGGGACGGAATAGGGAAGTCGTGAGGCCTCAGCGGGTGTGGGCGTTGAGGAAGAAGTTCAGTGCTGTCAAGGTATTGCTGCATGTCATTGTTACTGCAGCACGACATGACCAGCTGATACGATCACTATAGGACGTCGCCCTCGGAGCGGATGGCTCGATCATCATCTGTACAGAGTCGGGGCATGTCTTCGTGAGGGCACGGACGGCAGGGAAGGCGTTCAAGTTCCAACGTGTGCCTTACCTCCAGCGTGTTGTCAGAGTGTGCGCGAACTCGACGGGGGCGTTTGGCGCGTTGCGTGTTGACGCGGACTTGGATCCTATTGAACTCACAGGCAACTTGTTAAGTGAGGATTTGGCGTTGATTCAGCCGTACTTCCCTCGCGAGCAGGACCATCCGGATGAGGAGAGGGATGGTGTACCGGAGGCAAGTGCGTTGGGTGAGGAAGGCGAGGTGGATGAGCAGGATGAGTCGCCGTCGATTGCCAAGGACCAGCGGGATCTCGTGGCTCTCTGTAGAGCCTTGCTAGCACACAAGACTTCCCCAACCACAGGTCCCTTCAGCGACCATACGGCATCGTATTCTGGCAATCGACATGGCGCGGACCTGATCATCCACGTCCAGGCGGGTTCGCAGCCGAAGATACCTGCGCATTGTCTTGTCCTTGCCGCTCGCTCATCTGTATTTGCTGACATCCTCAGTGGGACGCAAACTGTCGAGTACAAATACGACGCTGTATCTCTGAAAGTCTCCCTCGTCAAGCAGCCCTCGACATCCCTACGACCGACTAACGGACCTGCACTCGCGCCCTGGAAGCGTCCCATGCATCTTACCTTCAAGGGGTGTCATCCCCTGACGGTCCTCATCCTCCTCGTGTACCTCTACACGGATGAAGTCCTGTCGGTGTGGGACTGGCGGGTCGCGGCGGCGCTCAAGGCGTTCATTAACCCGCTAGGTATTCAGGTGGGGAAGGTGAAGGAGGAGCTCAAGGCGTGTGCTGTTGTCTTTGAGTTACCTGCTCTTGGGTCTGCGCTTGAGGCGGCGTTCAAGCGTGAGGTGCCGAAATCGCTCGTGAAGCACGTCCTTCCGTTGCTTTCGTCCTCCGACACCACCACTTCTTCCAAGGAAAGAAAATCGGCGTTGGCCAGGGACGTCGTGCTCGTCTTAGAAGATAGAGAAGTTCCGTGCCATTCTGCGATTCTGAGAGCGCGGTCGCCGTTATTCCAAGCGATGTTTGATGCGGATGTGTGGACAGTGAATCGGTGGAGCGAGGAGGGGGTTGTGAGGGTTGAGTTGAGGCATCTGAGGTGGGCTTCTGTGCAGTACGTGATGAGGTTTTTGTATGGTGGGGATCGAGAGATCTTTGATGTTCTCGGTACGTAGTTATTCCTCTCTTCTATGTTTCCGCTCATAGTTTATTGTTTGTAGAGACGGTCAACTCTGTGGACGAGCTGATCCAGTGCATGTTCGACGTGATGTCTGTGGCTGTGAGTAATCTACCCTTCTTCGCCTCTCAATCTTACTAAACTGGCTATCTATATGTGTATTGCGATAGAACGAGCTCCTACTCGAACGCCTCACACTTCTGTGCTCTGCCGTCATCCTGAAGCGAGTCATCACCACGAACGCCTCGTCGATTCTCGTAGATGCAACCCACTTCAACTCTCCAGCGCTAGTTCGCAGCGTGCAGAGGTACATCGCACAGGGGATGGAGACCTTCCTCGAGGGACACATGCTAGATGACTTGCCCGTCGACATCGTGAAGCAGCTCGCGAAGTTCATACGTGCCCAACAGGCGGACAAGTCGCCACTCTCGAGGTCGAACGTGTTGGTAGATGGTGCTATGGAGAGGAACACGGAGTGGATTTCGTTGCAGGATTTCCCAATTCCTATAGTGCCGACTGCGAGGGCAGCAGAGAAGGAGAGGGGGAATGCTATGAGAGAGGCGAGAGAGGCGAGGATGTCTCCGCCAGGCCTCACGAAGAGGGAGTCAGCGCCGGGGTCACCGGTCGTCAGGCCGAGGGTGTCGTCAAGCAAGTTGGCGGGTGGTGCTTCGCTGGGCGAGGACGATTTGTTTGCTATGGATGGAGTTGAGGAAAGTGAGAAGGCTATATTCCTCGGGAAGGAGGCGCCTTCACCTGTGCCGAAGGACAGAGTCCTAAAAGAACCATCTACGCCTAGCAAGAGTGGTGTCGGAGGTTGGAAGGTTGCTTCGACGCCTCGGTGAGTTTGACAGTAATCCGTGTCTACGCTGTGAGGATCTGACGTTAGTCTCAGTGTTGACATGAAGTCTATCATGGCCGAGGCTGAAGTGGGAAAGTCTGCTACGACTAGAACGCCTATCATCCGACCGAGTGTATTGCCGGCTTCATCATCGAACTGGCGTAGCCCACCACCGCAATCAACATCCTCACCTGCGACTGGAATTGCAAGCTCTAGCCGTGGTCCGCGAGGATCTCCGTGGAAGAGTCTCGCTTCTCCTGCTAGCATGGCTAACTTGTCGGTTTCGTCATCACCTGTGCAGACCCCGCCCGGCACTCCTCTCTTGAAGGCAGCCAGACTGGGTAATAATCAGTTGCAACCGTCGCCTCAGCGGAGTGGGAGCAAGCCTACCTCGGCGTCACAGATTCCGAGTGCCTCACAAGGGTCGAGTATGGGCCCAGTGATCTCGCCGTCCAGGCAGACATCGTGGAAGAATGCAAATGCAGCCGGTGCTAGACGTACCTCGTAAGTTATCAATTATCGCTCCACTCTCGTCTGTATACTCAATATGTGGATTCTTCGCTTCGTTGCAGGGGTTCGAACGCTGCGTGGACTTTACCGCCCGTTCAGCCTGTCGTGCAATCCTCCCCTAGCACATCAGGGATGTCCTTCGCTGCTATTCAGCAGTTGCAGTTGGAACAGGATGCCACTCCCAAGGTCGATAAACGGTCTTTGTTGGAGATCCAGGAGGAGGAGCAGGCCCGTCAGCAGGAGGCAGATTTCTTGAGGTGGTGGACGGCTGAGGAGGAGAGGATGCGCGCTGAGCAGATGGCTGTACCTGTGCCGCCCAAGCGAGCTCAGAAGCCTAGGGTAGGCAAGAAGGAGAAGAGTGGTGGTTCGAAGAAAGACGGTACGAAGAAGGATGGCGGTAGCCGTTCGAAGGAGCTGGGGACACAAAAGACGGAAGGAAGTGAGCCACGCGCTCAGGAGAAGAACCCTCGTAAGGATGGTTCGAATCCGACGGGGTCACGTAGGAAGAAGAAACCGGTAGCGGAGTCGCATACGCAGGACAATGAACATAGAGTGACTAAGGCACCCCAGACATGAACAATTCTATCGTCATTAATTTATGATGTTTATGGCAATATAGGTCACTTAATTTTCGATAAATAGGATGCCTGAACAACTCTGGGTAGCGGTGTACTCGCGCGAATGGTAGAGTGTGTGTGCTGTAGGTTATGATTAGGTTTACCACTTGGAGTTTCCCTGTATGTTGTTTGTACACGAGAACAGGCGTGGATGGTCTGTTGTTTGAATCTGGTAGAAAGTGTTGAACAGTGGGGTCTTGGGTTCCAGTTGTGATGTATTGTGCATGGTAAGAATAATTGTAGAAAGCGAATCGAAAACGGGGTGTCATTCATATACGCAGTAGCCCGAGGCCAAGCGCTAAGCGCAGCTGCTCTTTATTTTGTGCCACCACCACCGCCACTGCAACTCCGAGGAAGCAAAGCATATAACATATCATTTCAAACGTCTACTAAGACTCATTCTTTTACAACAATTGGCTCTTGGTACCGAGAGGGAGCGGAATGCAGTACGTCGCGATTGTCAAATGAGACTGCCACTGACGTTCGTCCAGGTCGGGCATTAGGTTAACGTCGGCTGATAAAGCACGACTCGCCAAAGAATTAGAAGATGGTATCACTGGGCATCTTCAGGCCGTCCTCGATATGAAGCACAGACTGAACACTCTCGCGCCGACTGCCGTACTTCCTCCTGAGCTGCTCGCAGAGGTCTTCTTATACCTTGCTCATAGTACTCCATCTACAACCCGACGTTCAAGCCCGTTCTCGATACCACAGGATACACCCGCAATGTCAGGGCCTCCGTATGCTTGGCTCAAAGTCACCCACGTCTGTCATCACTGGCGGGAGGTTGCGCTCAGCGCGCCGCAACTTTGGACTACTATCTGGACCGTGGGAGGCCTTGAGTGTCTCCAGGAGTTTATTTCCCGCTCAAAGAAGGCCCTGCTGACCATCGAATCGCACAGGGGCCTTCACCGGAAGGAGATGCTTGGTCTTATCATGCGCGAGCTTCCGCGCGTCGTGAGCTTCAACGCAATGATGCCACCTCCTATTCTACAGAATGATTACGATCACGACGCGAAGAAATTGAAGGAACTCGTTCTACGAACATCTGATACACACGGAATGCCAGTTGCCCATCTCGGTCTGATTCGGCTCCAGGACCATTTTGCGGATTGCGACCTCCCATTGCTCGAACGGCTCGAGCTTTACTCGAACGAGATCCCATGGAAGAGCAAGCTGCTTACACCGACTCTCAAGCACCTCACATTATGCCAATTTCACCGCCGTACTTATAACAGCTTGGCGGAAATCTTACAGATTCTTGAGACTCTTCCATTGCTAGAAACTCTCAGCCTGCTATCTTGCCTCCCGCCTTCACCAGCCAACGCTCAAGACCACGTCACGCCCATCGTTGACCTTACGCATCTGCGCAAGCTGCGCCTTGTCGCTGAAACGTCAACGTGCAAGGCATTCTTGCAGCGTATATCATTCCCTGGGAACACTTCAATGTCCCTCAGTTCCGAGAGCGACCGCTCCAATGAATTCGAAGATCTCCTGGGGATTCTGCTCAGGTACCGCGACCGTCAAAGGACAGCTGATGACAACGACAGTGAAGGCACCCAATTTCCCGTCCTTCGATCCATTTATCTAGGGTATGACGCGGAAGACTACACTCTACAACTGCGGGCTTGGCCTACAGTTCACAGTCTTCAAGAGATGCGCACGAAACCCGAGACTCTTCCTGAACCCTTCCTCGACATCGTCTTAAATCATTATAGCCTCACCCTGTCGCTGTTCAACATCCTTCGCGATGTATTACACTCGGGAGTCGAGTCCCTCCTGCTTCTTGGCGAACAAATCCCTCACGGCTTGGACAAGGCTGAGTGGCAGCAGATGTTCGAGCGGTTGCCCGAGTTACGCGAGTTGGGGCTCGGAGGGTTCGCTAAAGATAATGTACATCAAATACTTGACCATCGTGTCCCGTGCGAACAAGAGGCATCTACGAAGAGTGGGAAGAAGCCGAGGAAGAAGAAACAGGCCTGTGTACCACGTTTGGAAAGGCTGGATGTAACCCTGACGGGTGAAACGGAGACTTTTCTCGGACGTCTGGAGAAGTCGCTCGCCGCACGGAAGAAAGCAAAAAGTGGGTTGAAAACCCTCGTTATTCGGGCCCGCTACGGCTACATCGAACAGGAGGACATCGTGGACAAGTTGAAGAAGCATGTTGAGAGCTTAGAGGTTACCGAGCGACCGGGGTACTACGACTCGGAATATGACTCGGAAGACGAAGATCGGGACTCGTACTTCAGTGATGAGTATGAGGGCCCGTTTCCATTCCCCTTCGGTGGGATGTGGGACGAGGATTTCATGTCGGACGACGATGAGGATGAAGAGGGGATGTTTCCGTGGTAGACGGTTGCAAGGCTATGGACGCTAAAGATGGCGGAGTGGCCTAGGTACTCCGGGCGTGAAATATTGTTGATTATAATGCTTATAGTTAGTAATGAGAAGAGAGGCATAATGATTTCAAGATTTTCGGGTTTATCTCGTAGGTATATTCGGTACCATGGGCGCTCGAAGCCGCAGGCGATTATGTGTTTTGTTCGCCTCCGCCTTCACCTCCACCTCCAACCACCACCACCACCACCACGACGCTGCGCAGAATACGCAACGCACTATACACTTTCACAAACTTCACTACATTGTTTGGTTGTCTGTAGCTTCAATAAATATCATCGACTGCAGCAATAAGCGAGAACGGAATGCAGTACGTTGCAGATATCATGCGCTCAAACCACGGCTAACATTCGTCCAGGTCGATCTTGGCATTGACGTCGGGTGACAGAGCACGACTGGCCAAGGAGTTGAAAGATGGAATCGACGGACATCTTCAAGCCGCTCTCGACATGAAGCACAGACTGAACAGTCTCGCACCGACCTGCATACTTCCTCCCGAGCTTCTTGCAGAGGTCTTCCTATATCTCGCGCACAGCTCTCCACCAACGGATCGCAATTTCAGCTGCTTAGGTCTGCCTGCTATGCGTACGACGACATTTCCCTATGCGTGGCTCAAAGTTACCCATGTCTGCCACCACTGGCGGGAGGTCGCTCTCAGGGCGCCGCAACTTTGGAGTACTATCTGGATCACTGGCAGGACTGAGTGCCTCAAGGAAATGATCTCACGCTCGAAGCAGGCTCCGTTGGCTATCAAGGCGGACAAGGTGAATGGCCTGCGTGGGGAGGGATTGGAGATAGTTATGCGCGAGCTTCCGCGGATCGTGAGCTTCGATGCGAGGATGCCACCACGACTTGTTCAGTCCGGCTATACATCCGATGCACATAAGCTGAGGGAGCTTGTGCTGCAGACGGCAGATCTACATGATGTACTCAGTCTGGGTACTCTTCAGCTCCAGGACCATTTTGCGACCTGCGACCTGCCCTCGCTCGAACGACTCGAGCTCTACTCGTATCAGATTCCATGGAGAAGCAAGCTATTAAAGACTACCCTCAAGCACCTAACGTTACACTCTCTTCAAGCGCATTCTTATGGTCTCAACGATATCGAGGAGATAATGCAGATTCTTGGTACTCTTCCGCTGCTAGAGTCCCTCAGTCTCAGGTCCTGCCTGCCTACTCCGCCCGTCAATCATCCTCCCACTAACATCGTCGAGCTCCCCAACCTCCGCAGTCTGCGTCTCCATGCGACGGTAACAGCGTGCCGGACGTTCTTACAGCGTGTATCAATCCCTCCTGGCACCTCGATGATTATCGACGCCCACAATGACGGCCGCGCCGAGCTCAACGTTCTTGTGGAGACTATACGAGAGTGGGCGGAGCGTACAAGCCACGATAACGACGACGGTGATGCACGATTCCCTGTCCTCCGCTCTATCGATGTGCGTTATAGCAACTACTCACGCACCCTACAAATGCGGGCTTGGCCGACGTTCCATGATCTCCACGAGATGCTCATGAGGCCGAAGACGCTTCCCGAACCATTTATCGACATCACCCTACGATATCCTTCCACCGTGTCACCATTCACCCTCTTCCGTGCCGTACCCACCGCAAACCTCGAGTCCATTCTACTCCTCGGCGAGTCGGGTGTGGGGCGTTCGGATAAGGCTGAGTGGCAAGGGGTGTTCGAGCAGCTGCCGGAGCTGCGCGAGCTTGGACTGGGAGAGCTCGGCAAAGACCACTTGCACCAAATACTCGATTACCGTATTCCTTGCGAGCAGGAGCCTTCGACGGTCAATGGGAAGAAGCCGAGGAGGAAGAAGCAGTACTGCCTGCCGCATCTGGAGGTGCTGAAGGTGGCGAACTTTGAGGGGGATACGGACGCTTTCCTTGCACGTTTGAAGAAGTCTCTCATTGCACGGAAGAAGGCGAGCCTTGGATTGAAGACTCTCGTCATCCGTTGCTGCGGTCGCTTAGTCCAAGAGGATGTGGACGGGTTGAAGAAGTACGTCGGGAAACTGGACTTTACAGAGCGGGATTGGGATGAGTATGAGGATGATGATGGCGGGGTCGAGCATTTCCTCGAGGGGTATGACGAACCCATCGGGATGTTTGGTAATCTGCCTTTCCACTTGGGTGGGATGTGGGATGACGGGTTGATGGATTCAGAAGACGAAGATGAGGAGGGGGGAATGTTCCTGTGGTAAACTTAGCCTGGTTATGGACATTGATAATAGGTGGTTCCATATATTCGTCTGAATTTACGACTTCCTGCTGACCTTTTGTCCTTTGCAGACGTTACACATGTTGTTCTGTAACCTCTTCCTGTATTCGCTACTACTATTTAGCATAATAAATGCTCAGCGCGGTGTTGTACAATCCTGTTTCGGTCTCCAAGCTTGGTTCCAATCTACAACCCGACAAACCTTCGCAGGAGATGTGAGTTATCTATCCACTCCGTTCACTTGCCGCGGTATATGACGGGCCGTAGCCATGAGGTCATAAAAGGTCGCCGTTTCGCCGTCGCCCTGCCGCCCCTGATGCTAATATAAGAGCTTTATCCGAGCAATCCCCCTTTCACCCCAACCACCCAGACGGTCCGCACTCAAAGTCTCTCTAAACTCTCAGGACACAAGTCGATGCTTCTATCTACACTCAGCCAGTGGGTTCTTGGCCCCGTGGCCGTCGCGAACCCTCAAACATATCATAGTAAGTCCCTGGACCTACATGTACAGTCATGCTCTGCGCATGTGATGCTCGGACAACGTGCAAATGATATCAGGGCTTTGCTTCTGTGTCAACCCTACCATCATGCGAGCGCGAGTCAGTGGGGTGCGTTATGACCTCGAATCCGCTGCATTATTGCCGAAGCCTGGTCCGGTGATATAATGCAGATTGGGTATAAGTACGGGGAGACAGTTGAGAAGCTCACAACTGTAGTTCTGATCCCAAGAATGGCGTACCTCAGTGCCCTGTGGCTGTCTGTGCTAACCCTAGCTCTTGCAGCTATTCCCTCCACCGACGCAGCTACGCAAAGCAGTGTTGCCCGTCTGCCAGGTACGTTTACGTCATTTCAATGATCTTCTGTTGCACGTATTGACAGGGCTTATTTAGTGTTGGGCTATAACAGTATGTCTTCGTCATTCATGCTTTCCCGTGGAAAGACTCACGGAGATCGGCTATAGCTTGGAACGCATATGCGGTAAGTCTGCGTCTTGGTATCGTCATGTACATGTCACATACTGATGTGTCTGGCAGTGCAATATCGACGAGGAGCTCATCCTCACGACCGGTAAACTCATGAAGTCTCTAGGCCTTCAGGTATGAGAGTACTCTAGGTTTCAGGGATGTTACAAAGGACAGGCAGCTCATGCATATGATGCAGGCCGCAGGGTACAACTATGTCAATCTCGATGACTGCTACGCAGAGAAGAATCGGAGTGCAGATGGCTTCATCGTCGCAGGTGAGATTCGGTGCCCCAGTGTTGCATTGGTTCAGAAAGCTTATCACCTCGAATGCTAGATCACGTTAGGTTCAAGAGCGGTATGAAGAATCTTACCGATCAACTTCATGAAATGGGGTTGTGAGTGGCATCAGTACAAGTGATAATTAGCGTAACTTATCGT
The DNA here is from genome assembly GCA_001986395.2 of Irpex lacteus. Classification (NCBI taxonomy): domain Eukaryota; kingdom Fungi; phylum Basidiomycota; class Agaricomycetes; order Polyporales; family Irpicaceae; genus Irpex; species Irpex lacteus. The sequence goes on along the minus strand of MQVO02000032.1, from coordinate 91,392 downwards.
ACTTAATGACTACTCGCAGCAAAACAGGCATTGTAAGGTGGATTTTGTATATTTTGCGACCTCGGGTGCTTATGAGTTTATCAGTACAGTGACTCTGGATGGTTCACCTGCGCTGGGTATCCAGGCTCCTTCCAAAACGAAGAACGAGACATTAAAACCTTCCATTCTGACTGGGGCTTCGATTACTTGAAGTGAGCCAACGTTATAATCCCATCGTTCGTTGCACTCACATTATGCCTCCTTCATCCAGATACGACAACTGCAACAGTAAGCCTGATGCAACGACGTTTTTCACGATGCGTATCTAATGCGCTCTACTGCTAGTTCCATACGATGACATAGTCAAGGAAGGAGTCATCGGAAGTACGTAGACTCCGCAGCTTAGTCAAGTCTACATCGCTGAAGGTTCTTAGAATACCAAAGGATGGCCGACGCCATCAAAAATTTGGCCAAGAAGACGGGTAAACCACCCGTCGTATTCTCTCTCTGCGAATGGGGCTGGGTGAGTCGAGACGAATCAAGTGTGAATACACAACTGACGGATACTCGTATCGCAGAATCAAGTCTGGTTGTGAGTTGTATGCATTCGATCGTTACTGAGATATGGCAAATAACGCTGTGAATAAACGTAGGTGGGGCAAGACGATGGCACAGAGTTGGAGGGTCAGTGCAGACGGCTCATATTGAGCACCTATGGTGGCGCTGACTTCCATTTTGTATTCCAGACAACAGGAGACATCGAAGCGAATTGGGCTTCCATTGCCAACCTCATCAATTAGTGAGCTTATTCGCCCGTCACGCAAGTACGCACTAATCAGGCGACTTTCTCATTTATAGCAATTCTTTCATCACTTACGGAACGGACTTCGACGGGAGGAACGATATGGACATAGTACGTCAGTCACTTGTGTGATGTTGCTTAGACTGATCGTTGGATTCTTAGCTCGAAGTGTGAGTAGTCTTGCTCCGAGTCAAGCTGCGGTGGGTGCTCAGACCCAACTTCTCTTATCTAGAGGAAACGGAAACCTAACATACGACGAGTCCAAGACTCACTTCACCGCCTGGGCTCTCATGAAGTCTCCATTGCTCATCGGAACCAACGTAAGCGTTCTCGATTATCTCGACTCATCGTACTCATCGTAATTCATATCACGCGCACTTAGCTATCTGCCATTACCCCAGAAGCATTGAGCATCCTCACGAACCCTGAGATCCTTGCAATCAACCAGGATAGCGTAGAGGGTACTAGCATTTCTCCTTTCCGTTGGGGAGTCAACGTAAGTCTTGTGGCTCTTCTTGTGTTCACCTAGCTGACTTGATATAAATGTGCTTCGAAACATGAATGTTGTAGCCCGATTGGACGTACAACAAGACCCACCCTGCTCAGTATTGGAGTGGAAAGAGTCAGAACGGGACCGTATTCATGCTGGTACGTCATAACATCCTTGTACTCCCGTCTCATTGCGCTTTGACAAGTGCGCCCGTTGTAGATTAACACACTCGACGAACCAGCCGATTTGACATTCAGGCTTGTCGAGTCCCCATGGATCCGTGCGGGGCGTCAGTATTCCGTCAGGGTGCGTATCTACCACTATCCACGTATCTTCAACCTACTCAACGATGCGGATGTTAGGACCTGTGGACCCACACCGATAACGGAACGGCCGTGAGGAACTTCACAGCAACCGCCGTCCCACCTCACGGCGTAGTCGCGCTTCTTCTCAAAGACGCAGGAGACGAACCTGCTGGGATCAGCCCGCCGTGTAGCACTTTGGATCAGTGCACAGACAAGAACGGTACGCAGTGGGGCTGAGCATTCAGTTATGCATGTAGGCCTGGTGAACCGGAAATGAACTACGCAAGCGAGATCGCACGAATTCTGGTTTTCTGCAGCATACAAAGATCGTGAGGTGGCTGGAAGTCTGTGTTAGTATAGGGAGCCTCCATCTCTATCTCGAATTGAAACCTCCTTTACACATCTTCGTCTTGCCAGTGCCCCTCCCCCGTCTCTCTCATTGCTGGTCATCATCGCTAATCCCGTGCGAATGGGAAGGGTTACGCCACAGTGCTCCTAAGATGCCTATTCGAGAAATCGTGCATCATGAACTGACAGGTCTTGACAGGCTTCGTGGCGTGCGTAGTTGGCGAGCGCAAGAAGCGTTGCAAACAGCCTAGCGCGATGGAGATAAATGCTTATGGATGTCTTTTCGAGAGTGTGACTGGCTGTTGTACTCAATATACTGAACGCTTGAGTGTCTTGTGGTACACGTTTTTTGATTTCTCTAGTCAGATACCCTGCAATTCATCTCGAAGCCCTCGTAAGATGCTACTGTGCGATGATTGCGATGACATATCACATCGAGCGCGAACACTAGGCACAGAATTCCAAGGGCGCCCCGAATGAAGCGGGTTCTGCGCTGTGCAGTGTGCAGCATCTCAGGCCTCAGGCCTCAGGGTGCATTGCAATTGTCAGGGTTGATCTCAGCTCATCACGATCACTTCTCACACTTTCTAGCTTTCCGTTGCCAGTTCATTTAGCAGCAGCAACTACGATCTACTTATCTTCTCTGGCGCGTAACTGAAACCTTGTGCGCTAGGGCTATCCGCCCGGAAGATGGGGCAACATTGATATAAGTAACGATGCAGCGTCCACAGGAACAGGTGGACCGATTCTCTCCTCTCTCTGAACTTCTGTCACTCTGAGACGCTGTTGGCTGAGCGCATAGAGGCTTTGCGGGGACAACGGTTGAATCTGTGTGGGAATGTCGACGACGGTCGATCCAGTCAAACTACTCGATGGGTTTTTAGTTGTGCTGTGTATTGGATTTGTGTGAGTATCTTCTCCTTATACTTACCGTGACTATAAGAGTATACTCAACCATATCAAACACTCAACTTTGGCAGACTGTACGGTGTGCTTAGTGCACAAGCCTTTTACTACTGGAGCACGTATCCCAAAGACCATTGGGTCATGAGGACTCTCGTAGCCATTGTATGGTGCGTACACCTTCGGCGTTGGTCTCCCGGCCCTGAAATGGACGTGTTACGACGTGCCTGACACCTCCCTGAATTCGATCGTGCCTCTGCAGGGTCTTGGAAAGTCTGCATGTCGCCTTCTGCATCCACATCGTACATACGTATTTTGTCCTAAGCCTCAGAGACCCAGAGCATGCCACGAAGATTATATGGTGAGCACTTCTGTTCATAACGATCTCGCGCATCGCCGCTCGACTTTCATGCCCTCTCTCTCCCGTACACCCGAGATTGAATGATCAAGCAGCCGCTGACGTCTATGTTTTTCTCATGGCCAGGAGTATCGGAGTGAGTTTCATAACTTCAACTTTTATGTTGATCGGCGACCGGTGATGTACAATGGAGCTCACTGAACTATGCATATGCTCTCGCCACTTATTGAACAGGCCACGTTGATCCTCGGAGTAAGTGCTCCGTAATCAGTTCTTCTATTCAATCCAATGGCTACTAACATACTGTGTTGCATCAACAGGCTCTGATTAGTATCCAGATACAAGGGTGAGTTCTATCCGGGTCCATGAACCGCGTACCACGCACTAAACAGGTGGTTTGTAGGTTCTACATATGGAGAATATGGCGCTGTGAGCCCCATTCGTCGTCCGTCCTCGACGTGGATCCTGATAATAACACTGATAATCATCTAGTGGGAAACCAAGCGATCGTATCTGGGGCCTTAGTGAGTTACTTCTTCTTTGATTGATAAGAAGAAAGACACTGATCGAATACTAGACTGTACTATTATTGTTCAGGAATGGTACGTCCATTCATCGAGAAGAGGGTGTGATTATCCTAATGAGATGAGGCATCATCGTAGGCCTTGCATTGGGTACGCTCAAAGCTCGCACAATGATTGTCGCTAATCAACCCATGTGTGCGTAGCGTCAGGAGGAACCATGTACGTTCGTCCTTATAATATCTCAGAGTATATGGCTGACGTATGACGACGGCACGCAGATGCAAATTCGCTACATTCCCTGACCTGCTGGACAAGAACGGGGCACACGTGAGCATGTTTTAATCCGTTGAGCGTGTCACACCCATCTAATATAACCTCGTATTATGCATTTCTAGTTGCAAATTAACTTATCCGTGGCAGTCGTCGCCCTCACCGACCTATCAATAACGTCCGTCATGGCATTTTATTTGTACAAAGGAAGCTTCCATATGTCCTCGAGGTACGTCTTGGAGTCATAGTCTTCCTCATCTTCCAGCTCATTTGATGACCATCAATGGTATCATTCTTCTAGGAGCTCTAAATTTATGGTCACAAAGTTGATCAAGTATGCAATCAATACCGGAGCCATCGCCTTGTACGTACTAAGTCAACTATAACATCAAAGCTATCTCAGTCTGATTTGCATGGCTGTATTTTTCCCACCAATTAGTTTGACGACTACGGGTATTTTGATCGCGGTGCGAGATTGGCATGAAATCCCTACTCACGCAGAGCTCTGATGCTCCAGCATATTAGTTCAACGTTACACGGGACAATATCATCTTCCTCGGGTTCTCTGAAGTCATCGTCAAGAGTACGTATCCGTTTATCTGTTGTTTACTTCGCTGAATTCAATCAAATCCGACTTAGTATATGGCAACTCGATGCTTGCATGGTACGTCAGATCCGTTGTCTCGCAGAGTACCACCAAATGGTCAACATACGTTCGATTACCGCAGGTTGAACGCTCGACAACGTATATCTGAGGCTGCAACCTCGGTCGAGCTGTCACGTTGGTCTGCAGCCGCGGCGGGCACTGGTACACATGATAGACCGGTACGTTCTAATTCTGGTGAATCGGCTAGCGTAAGCCTCCTTCCTTGTATTGACATGCTATATGCTAGACGGTCGTCCAGATATCCAAGGACACGATAATTGTTGACTCGGATTTGACTTCGTGGGTGAGTTACGGTGCCTACCGTGTTGAGAAAGTGGTGGTGCTTATCATACATCTATGAAGCACGATGAGATCTTAACACGAAGTGGAAGCGTGGTCTCTAGGACTGAACCAGGGGAGTCCGCCATCGTAGTCGCGTCAGAGAAGGTGGAACATAGTATCGTTTGATGCTTAGATTTGGAAATGCGCTTCAGAGCAGGTATTTATCAACGGCTTAGTGTGCTATATTAATTTGGGGATATGGTTTGTCGTATTTGTGTCTGTATTTCATACTAGTAGTGTAATAAAGACAGGTGTAACCATACATGGCTTCAAGATGTTGTTGAATCTCGACTCAGTACCATTGCATCCTCCAGTTCTCTCACGCCTTCGCGATTGGATGAATCTGATCGCGCTCGTTCGAATTTGACCTTGACCTTGAACTGGTACTTCCACGATTAGCATTCTCCTCTCAAGCTATCGTAAAAGTACACGACAATCAACGAGATAAACCGACTGGGAGCTATAATCGAACGTTGTACTGCATTGTATCTGCGGTCCCAAACTTGAAGGACAAAGCAAGATTGCGCATATCTCCGACCTCTCGTACGTTCACGCTTGCTTTTTACTTCCTGTAGATACTCGATGCTCAGTTGCATCGGAAGATAGAAAGCTTGAAGTGATACTAGTCACAACAGCCAACACAGGAACCCCAATACTAGTAATCGATCCCCCACAGGCTGCCAGTGTCTGTCTACTACCACCCAGCCATGTACGTTGCACCGTATTAAGTCTGGTTCATCATGCTAGATTTTCTTCATCTTCAGCTCTATCATGAACACAATCGAACAGAGACGACTTGAACTAGAAGATCGCATTGCCGAGTACTCTCGAGCCATTATCGAAGCACGTCGCGAACTGAATGGACTCCTAGCCCCCGTCTGCCTTCCTCCTGAGTTACTCATCAAGATATTCGGTGATTTCATCGAATCTTACACCGATTCTTCTATCGCCATTGTTCCGAGACGTTTCGCACCCGCATCCCCACGACGATACGGCTGGCTGAGAGCGTCACATGTATGCCATCGCTGGCGAGAAGTCATGCTTGGAGCTCCTGAGCTGTGGGCCACTGTCTGGGTAACTAGCTCAAACTGTGTCAGCATGATGATCGACAGGTCTCAGCAAGTACCACTTACCATTAGGTACAGGCAACCGGAGTCTTGTGTAGTGCCACCCAAAGTCGAGGAGCCGCTGTCGCTTCTGCTGGACCAACTTTCGCGGGTGACCATCTTGGACCTCGTGTTCACGGCTTACCCCGATCTGTTGCAGGATAGACCTTGGGCAGCACCGCTCATGAAGGAACTCATTGTTCATGGGACACCCAGAGTCGAATGTGGCTCGACGAGGTCAGAGCTGCCCTATCGGCTCCTAGCAAACGAAATGCCGTTTCTTGAAAAACTGGAGTTACGCCTGGATACCGTATGGTGGTATGAGAGCCTTGTCAAACCCACCTTAAGGCATCTTACACTACACAGCGACGAGAAAAATCGCCATCGTGATTTCGTCATCGACGATGTACTCGAGATACTTGGCCAACTCCCTGCCCTAGAGACACTCGACCTGCAGCTTGCGCTCTCATTTCCACACAGTCTGGAGCCTGAGTCCCCTTTCGTCGTCCTCCCGAACCTTCGAAGACTACGTCTACTTGACACAGCTGCGTCATGCCTCGAACTGATGACCCAACTGTCCTTCCCGGTGGATGCCCAGATGTCATTCACTTGCACTTATCGCACTAATACCGACGTCATTGGTTTGCTGGGTGCTATACGGTCTCATTTAGGCGATCCGTTCACAGTACACGAAGCATCTGGCTCGTCCTCTGTACGCTCAGTAGCCCTGTACGGGAAGCTGGAAGAGCACTCAGTCACACTCAACTTGAAGCTTGAATGCTGGCTTACGTACCATCCGCTCGACCTACTTCAACGCGCCATCGTGGACCAGGACGACAAAGCACTGCTCGCCTTGTCAGAGCCGTTGATCACCTTGGAGCTGGACCGCCATGGCCACAGACATCTTCCTGCGCTCTATCTGCTTAATGCGATTCCTACAGAGGCCATCGAGAGCTTATACCTTGATCCGCCTTCCGAAGGAGACACAAGCACATATTCAGAGGAAGATACACTGATAGCCCTGCTTCTCGATACTCCGGACCTACGCGAGCTCGGTGTGGGCGACTTTGCCAATCACTGCATCCTCCAGGTGTTACATCACCGCGACTTCTATGAAGAGGAGACAACCAGTGTAACTCTCGCTGAGCCCGTGATACGAGAGCGGCTGATCCTTCCAAAGCTATCTGTGCTCTTTATAGATACGTGGGACAAGTTTACCTATCCGTATTATCTGTCAAGTCATGAAAAATTCCTCCAAGGACTGGTAGGACTGCTGATGGTTAGGAAGGGCGTGTCTGGCGGGCGAATGTTAGAGGAGTTCGTCATTGAGGGATATCCGGGTGTGAACGAAGAGGAAGTGAAGAAGGCGTTCAGTCCGTATGTTAATGCGGTACGTGTGACGCGTGCAGAGTAATTGTTCTCCCTCAGGCTGTTGTATAATACTGGTACTTTCGAGGATCGAATCGACATTTTCCCTACGTAGCACCCGCTGCGTCGTGTGGGGGTGACAGTGGCTTGCTACAAACATATCAAAACATTGAGCGCAGGGCCTTAGAGCTAGCGCTCGTTCTCAAGCTTTAAATCCTTCTCCTCGTCGACGTTGACTCGGAAGAAGCATTTTGTATCACTAATGGGAGCTCTCTATGGCTTCCTCTCCTGCGTCTTGAGGCCAACGGAGATGACGTAGGTATTTCTCCGTCTTGGGTGTATAACGACGCCATGTCGTTCCAACTCTTCTCAACCCCCTCACCGTATACCCTACGTACGGTTGGTGATTATGGCTATTGGAGGCTACACTAAGGTCAGCTTTGACCCCATTGTTGCCATGCGTTTATTGAACTTGAATATGTCCGCGAAATAGCTCGGGATCGTTGCAGAAAGCATGGGGTCGTAGATGGCCCAGCTCTTCGCAGAGGCCGGGTTACTCGTCTCTATCTTCGACGTCAAGCCCGTAAATGTCGACGTCGTTATCGAGTATGCCTGCAAGAACAATGATACCAAGGGGAAAGTCAAAGGCTTCAAGGAATACGACGCGTTCGTTGCGTCTCTGCCGTCTCCAGGACACCGCCTTCTACTCTTCAGTATCACGCACGGTGACCCGGCAGATTCAGTACTTGACAAGCTAAAACCACATCTCGCAAAGGGCGACATCATCCTCGATGGAGGGAACGAATGGTATCAGACTTCGGAACGACGGATGAAGGAGCTGAAGAGGGAGGAGGGGGTGGATTACATCGGCATGGGTGTCAGTGGAGGTTATCAGAGTGCTCGTCGAGGACCATCTCTCTCTCCTGGTGGAGACTCTGCTGCCTTTCAACGTGTTCTACGGATTCCTGAGAAGGTTGCTGCGAAGGCAGAAGACGGAGGTCCGTGTGTTGCGCCGATTGGGCCTGGCGGGTCTGGTCACTGCGTGAAGATGGTGCACAACGGGATCGAGCAGGGTATAATGGGCGTCATGGCTGAGGCTTGGGGAGTGTTGAGGTTCAACGTTCAACCTCGGACTCTAACTCGACGAAATGGGAGAGATATTCGCACAGTGGAATGAAAAGGGTGAGCTGGTGAGTGTCATTTCTCTGCTCATCGCTCAGCGAACTGGACACTTAACAACGCCACAGCGGAAGACTTTTCTCGTCGACATCGCTGCAGACATTTGCACGAAATGCGACTCCTCAGCATCGTCGGCGGAGTCTTGAATGAGTGAGGCATGTTGGTGCGAGTGCGTTGCCGACGATGTTTATGGAGGCGCAGTTGGATTGGTTTGGGGCGCATGCGTATAAGAGGTGGGATGGTGAGACTGGGAGGGGTGGGGGTGTTGTGAAGAAGGGGAATGAGCTTTATGAGTGGAAGCCCGCGTAGAGTGGCACGATGAAGAAGAGGTGAAGGTGAAGGTGAAGTTCTCTGCGTGAATGACGTTGACGAAGAAGTGCTAATCATATTTCGACGTAGGGTCTGCGCTACGACCACAGAAGACCATTGTTACATGTTATATATCGATCAGCCCTGTCGCTGGTATCGTGATTGCATTTTAGGTAACTTCTAATACATTTCCCGCTTTCTTTTAGACTAGACTTTCTGTCCAAGTGGCCTGTTGGTGGTCAAGTAGAACTTAGGGAACCACTCCGGGAAGGTCCATGCTTCTCCTTTCAGATCGGCGAGTATGATTCCCGCGACGGCTTCCGCTCTATATGAAGACGGTGTAAATGATCGGGGTATAGGTACGAGATACGCTCTTGACTCACGCAGCGAAAGTACGAGGCATACCGTGTCCTGAGAAACCTGCCGCGATGTACTGGCCAGGGTGGACGTGTGCGTTCGTGTCGATGACGGGTCCAACCTAGGGTGCGCGATATCGGTGAGTGGCTGTATTGGTACGCGGATACATTGACCAATGACTTACGAATGGCTCTCCAGTCTTCGTGAAGCCCAAAATCCCAGTCTGCAATCAGGGACAATGTCAGTTCTATTCCTTCATGATTCGCTCCGGAACTCACCCATTCCACCTCAGGCTCCTGCCCAACGTCAAACTTCCCCGGATACACCGCCGGCAGCGTATCCCTCAACACCTTCCCCACCTTCGCGTTCAACGTTGAATCGTCAATCGTATACTGCTCCAATCGTCCTCCGTCTAACACCTCATGCCCACCACCGACGATCGCCAACTCGTTCTCGCCTGGCGTGTTCTTAGGTCGGGGGAACCAATACTCGAAGCCGTTATTCGCGACGTAACCTTCTCTGCGATCAGGATTGCCGAATGGGTAGGGTACGTTCGCGCGTGTGGCGATGATTTGGCCTCGGGTGGGGACGATCTCGCCGTGCATGAAGGGAAGGAGGTGGGAGGCGTAGCCGTTCGTGGCGTGCAATGCGACTGTGCATTTGACGTCCCCCCGCGGGGTGTGCAGCGTAACGTTGCGTGAGGAACCAGGGGTTGGGGTCAGGGACGTTACGGGCGTGCGCGTGTGGAGTGTTAGGTTGAAGTTGGGAGAGGCGGACTCGGCGAGGGTGAACAGATGGCTGACGAGCTTGAGAGGCCAGACGTTGTTTCCTGGGATCTTCACCGAAGGGTAAGGTACTTTGTATTTCTGAAAGGCGTTATCGTTTGTCAGCGCGTCACTAACATACACTACAAGGACCCGACATACCTCTTGGGTTTCCTCCTTGGTGAACCATTCGACGCCGGACATGTCGAGGCCAGATGCCTTTGCAGCGTTGAACTCCGCATGGGTGAATGCCTCCTCCTCTTCCGTGAACAGGAAGATAACTCGCCCGCTAGAGATGAAGTCGACATCCTTGGCCTTTCCGGACTTTTTCAAGATCTTGGTGACCTCTGCCGACGTGTACCTCTCCAGCTCGAGTGCGCGTCTTGCGCCGCTTGTGCCGAACGACTTGGCTAGTGCGAAGAAGTTCTCGAAGGCGTTGGGAACTAGGTGGCCTCCGTTCCGACCTATGGCGATATTCAGCGATCGTATTCGTGTGAGTCACTACCGTGGCTTATCAGCTAGAGATAAGATGCTTGCCTGTTGCGCCAGTGCCTATCGGTCCGAAGCAAGGAGTCAGTATATGTAATTACCAACGCCAAGAGTGAAGACCGAAGAGCGCAATATTTTTACTCACAGAACTCCCGTGCCTCGAGGATGACGACCTTGAGGGGATCCTTCGTGACCTTCTCGCCATTCGCAATAGCCTGGGATAGGTGGTACGCGGTAGACACACCGGTGATTCCGCTGCCAATGATGCAAATATCTGCTTCATTAGTTAGCGTGCCTTCGCTGCCGTGGTTTAAGGCGGGCTTGTGGTCCTTGTCGAGATATTTCATCCAGTACGATACAGTCGAGTTGGTCAGTGGGAGAACCGAAGGTCGACCATCGACAGTCTGAGGAGAAGCTTGAAGTCCTAGGACCTGTTGTTGCGCTCGGTATGCATGAGCGAGGAGAGGGGCGGCGAGGACGTAGGACACTGTCGAGACCTTCATCGTGGTTAGGAGCTAAGAGAGAAGGCGGAGATGACGGCCCCTCGAGGGTGTGATAAGTAGTCAGATGTCTCGGAATCGAGCGGCCGGAGGACCTATGGGTCCATGTATGGTCGCGGATTGTAGATACGCGACTTCGCACATCGCGATAGCCTATCACGTTCAGACTTTGAACTGCCCGTTATGGCGTGTGGGGTTCACCAATACTAATGTAAGGAGTTCGGATCTCTTATCACGACTTGGAAGTACCGCAGATAATAGCCGTGCAGCGAGAGGATAAGTTCTTACTACTCCTATTCGCGGTCATCAGAAGAGTTTGGTTGAACTAGCACGAGTACTATACACCATACAGAGTAATGATAACGATCTTTATACGTCATATGTAATATCAGTATGTACTGCATTGACATAGTTACTGAAAGCTTCCCCCATACCTTCGATCACGGCCGAACATCCCTCAACGACAAGCCTCTCTAACTTTCGTCCGCCAGACACGTCCTTCCGTACCTTCAGTAGTTGCACTAATTGTCGAATGAATTGTTTATGGCTTGTAAGGTGATGCGGATAGGTAGATTTATCCCACCGATCCAGAAAGAGAACAGATAGCCTTGGAAGAATCAGTTGCTCTTGTATCATGGGCGACACAGACTCTGCTACACTGGCCGCATTGTCTTCATGAAATGTTCGGTAGTGTAGTACCTGGAGGATGCAGTGAACGGCAAAGTCGCCTACACCGAGCTCCCGTAACTCTGGAGTTTCTATAAGCAGGGATATCAGAGTGTCTGCCTCTCTGTGTGTACTAGTATCCTCTGCCGACGGTGGATCAAGATATAAACTCTCGATGGCCTCTGTTGGAATGGCATTGAGCAGACGGAGCGCAGAGAGATGTGAGTGATCATGATTGTCCAGTCTCAAGGCGACCAACGGTTCCGACATGGCCAGCTGCGCCGTCTCGTCCTTCTCCACGGTGGCGCGCTGAAGTTGATCGAGAGGATGGTACATAGGCCAGCATTCCAATGTCAAGTTGATCGCCATCAAATTGTTTGCGTTCTGACCATACAAGACTGCTGAGCGTACAGAGGACGAGCTTGTTTTGGAATTGATGGGGTAAGGGTTGACTAGATGGGACCGTGTTGCACCTAGCAAGCCAAAAACCTCGCTAGGAGCGTGATAAGTGCAAGCAAACGATATTTGGGTATCTCCTGGGAAGGACAGCTGGGCCAAAAGCTCGGAAGTCGCCTTCGCGGAATCAATGACACGTAGCTTGCGAAGATTAGGGAGGAATGCGAAAGGTGACCCTGCATCTGGAGAACCACTGGAAGAAGGTGGGAGCGCAAGTTGCAGATCGACTGTCTCAAGGGCAGGAAGTTGACTAAGCACACCGAGCACCGCGTCGATTACAACGGGACCGTTATTAACGGTACCGTGTAGCGTAAGATACCTCAAATTTGGTTTGACAAGGTTAGCTGACCACCATATGAGGCCAGTGTGCAGCTCGAGTTTCTCGAGCAGCGGCATTTCGTTGGCCAGTAGCCCAACGTGCAGCGGCGTCCCGAGCATGCTACGAGAGAAGAATCTGAATTCCCTTTGGACAACGAGTTCCTTCATAAGGGGCGTTACCCAAGGTCTCTCCCGCACCATAATTGTTCCATCGCCGTTCGCGAGATCCAGGATGGCTACCCGCGAAAGCTGATTCAGCGCAAGCGATAGCGACTGCAGGTATTTTGATGGTTCCACACAGGACTCCGATTGTCTGAATTTGATGACAAGTGGGACTTGCTGCGACCTGGATAGCATCTCTCTGACGCACTCTGGACTGGTTATCCAGACGATAGCCCATAGTTGAGGAGTACCGAGCATGACTTCTCGCCAGCGATGACATACATATGATGCTCTCAGCCAACCGTAGCGTGGGCCATGTCCGGATTCCGGTGCTGTCTTCGGGCGGATTAGCTAGAGTCGTAAACCAGTCTCTGGAAATCTCGTACTTCGGAATAGCATCTTAGCGTACTACAATGAGCGGCGTGGGTAGTATCGGTATGGGAATGGATCAAATGACTGAAGATCTTGATCAGTAGTTCAGTAGGAAGGGCGACCAAGGGTAGGAGCCTGTTCAGTTCGCGGCTTTCTTCGAGGATGCTTCGAGAGCCTGAGTGCTCGTAGATGGGATCCTGTGGTTCCAATCGTCTGTGTTGGATCGTCTTCATAGTGGAGCTGAACATGAGGAGAATTCAGCATGGCGAATCAGATTCAATAGAATGCAACGCACATGGCTGGGTAGCAGTAGACCGACAATGTGTGAGGGATTGATGGCTACTAGCGGTGGTACCAAGAATGTTTTCGCGTTGGTTGATGTAACCAGTATCACTTCAGACTGCGCAGCTTTCTATCTTCCGAACCAGCGCCGGAGTACTCAGCAGTATCTGCTGGAAGGTCTCCCGTGTTCTTCTCGTTAGTATCTACTGGAAGAATAGCAAGCCGCAGTGAGCACATACAATTCCTGAAACTTATGAACGCACGAGCTGTTTGTGGCCCTCGGAGTAAAGCGCAGCCTTGCATTGCCCTTCAAGCTTCAAGCTGCGAACTGCTGACGCACGGATACGATCGCTATTTTACATAAGCTTTTCCCGCAGTCGAGCGTCAGGCTAGCGGAGTGCGGGCTACTAACCAACCATACTAATACAGACTCAACGTATTTACATACGGCCTGAAAGCTCTCCTGATATAGGCATCTGTTACACTTCGTCGGCCTGAACTCCACTTTAGGACGAGTGCCTCCAGATTCCGGCCACCATTCAAGCCCTTTCGTGTCTTCAACAGTGCTACAAGTTCCTCGAGGAATTCCCTAGTGTTCTTGAGATAAATCAGATATGTGGCACCGTCTGTAATATCCAGAGACAGCATCGACAGCCTTGGAAGGATCAATCGTTCTCGCGCGGGACCCAATGCGGCGTGGACCGTCTCGTACCCGCAGGATTCACGATGCTGTAGCAGCTTGTGGATACAGTTGTTTGCGAAGTCGCCCAAATCGAGTTCACGTAACTCGGGAGATCGAAGAAACAGGGATAATAGGCTGTCCTTCTCTGGGTACCAATCTCCTTGCGGGGGATGAAGATATAAGCTCTCGACGGCCTCTGTGGGAATGGCATCGAGTAGGTAGAGCGCGGGGAGATGTCTTTGACCATCACGGTTCAAATGCAAGGCGATCAAAGGCTCTGACAAGGTCTGCTGCGCTGTCTCGTCCTCATTTAAGATTGCCTGTCGAATTTGGTCGTGCGGGTGGTACGTAGTCCAACATTCCAATTTCATGATTTTATCCTCCGGCTGCTCATACAAGGCCGCCGAGCGTACGAGATATGAGTCGGAGCAACTTCCTTCATCTCCAGTGAATCGACCTTCTAAATGAGATCGTATTGCACTCAGCAAGCCGACGACCTCAGTATTCAAGCGATAGGTGCAAGAGAAGGATATCTGAGCAGTCGTGTGGAAGATAACTCGGGGCAACAGCTCGTGGCACGCCGCAGCGGAGTCACATATGCGTAGCCTTCGAAGGTTTGGAAGGGTTATGAGAGCTGGGTCCGGGTTTGGAGGATTACGGGAAGGGTATGGGAGCGCAAGTCGCAGATCGACTGTCTCCAAGGCGGGCAGTTGACGCAGCACATCGAGCACGTTGTCGATTACAAAGTCACCGTAGCAATTTGCCGCATTCCCGTGTAGCGTAAGATACCGCAAGGCGGGTTTGATAAGGTTCGTGTTGAAGTTCCACCACACGAGCTCCAGGTACAGCTCCAGTTTCTCAAGGGATAGCATTTCGTTGAGCAGTAGTCTCGGGTAGAACAGCTCTGACGGCGTCGTATCATTGCCAACTTGGACTGTCCCACGGATAACGAGTTCCTTCATGAGTGGCGCCGTCCAGGATCCATCAGGTAACAGAGTTGGGCTAGCGTCGTTTATGAGATCCAGAGTGATAACCCGCGAGAGATGGCTCAGGACAAGCGACAGTGATTCTGTGTACTCTGATGGTTCGACACGCGACTCCCTTTGTCTGCATCTGATAATAAGCGGCATTTGCTGAGACCTGGCGAGCATCGTTCCGACACAGTCCGGGCCAGTCATCCAGATAGTGGCCCACAGCTGGGGATCTCCGAGCATGACTTCTCTCCAGCGATGGCATACATGCGATGCTCTCAGCCAGCCGTATCGTCGCATAGGTGCGGTTGTATGACAGTCGGCGATTGTGGCCGTTGGATCGGTGTGGAAGTGTATAAGATGGGTGAAGATCTGGATGAGTAGCTCGGGAGGGAGGGAGACTGAGGGTTCGAGTCCGTTTAGTTCGCGACTTGCTTCGACAACACATCGCCAGTGCTCGGCGATGCGTGCTCGTAGCTCTAATCGTCTCTGTTCGATTTTATCCGAGTCCATTACAGATCTCGACCTCAATGGACTGCGGGACGATAATAGGTTATCAGATCAGCACAGTGAGTAAGAGCAAGCAGAGCGAGACGTACATGGCCGTAATAAAGCTGAACGTACAGTGCGTATGCGCTAGCTGTGAAAGCAAGCAGAGATCAATTCAGAAGGAGACAATGAATATTCTCGGGTTATTCGAGGCCGAGTCACGTACAGCCTCGTGCTTTCAAGTTAGCGTTACTTCCTAAGAGTGAGCTTCAAACCGTTGATACAAGAGTAGTCCTCAGGCCTCAGTGGTCGTCAGTTGCCGCGTACTCGTATGTCAAGTCGAAAAGAAGGATGGTTATCGCAGCGGATGTTGAAATGAAACTTGCTTATGTAACCCTGGAAAGTCAAGATTCAGGGGGATCAGATCCATCGGACGTATCGAATTGGCGCTCCTTGAGGGTTGCTTTCTGCCACCAACGTGGGTTGCTCACCGATAACTAGTACTATAGCTTTGTAAAGCTACAAGATTCAAGTTTGAAGATCCTAGACAGCGAAAAACGATATGTCAGCGACCCTGGTTCCACAATGTTCAGAGAGAGCGTTCACGCTCTCCCTTGAATAACGTTTGTCTTCAGCAGCACAGCAGCGTACGGTCCCCATTGCATTTGTCTTGTGCGCCCGAAAAATAGTGTATTGCTAGGTGAGCGATATATCCAAGCCTGTAGTTGCCCAAAGTTGACAAGATCCCAGGCTGATTACAGGCAACGTCACTTTGTTCAGAGCTTCAAGCTTTAAGAGCCTAACATATTGGCTCTCTCGTTATAAAGGCACACACACACGATCAATTACCCCATACTTCCAGGTACAAGAGAGCTGAAATCTACGCCCCCGCGTTGCCTAAGCAGATTCCTGATCGCTGAACGAGCAGGCGGCACAATTTCTATGTCTACGTGAAGCCCAGCTGATGTGCATTTCCAGATGGAAGAAATTAATCGCACGCCCACATAGATTTGCTACGAAAAACGAAAGTTTGCTCATTAGCACAATCTGTGGCGTGGGGAGTTCCTGGTCTAGTCATGAAGCTTCACGTTGTCGCCACCGACGCCTCCGGAACGAAGCGGTCTTGTTGCTGGTATGAAAGGGATGCGGCCGGTACCTCGTTGTCTGTGTACCATACCTCGCTCTAGAGCCGTTTTTCCCCATGGATATGGATAATCAACCATACACAGAAGTGTATGTCGCTCACTACTTTCCTACTTACCATTGACTCAACCAATCCTTCCACCAGCCAAAGCCGAATCTATAGTCATCTCGTACTTTTCGGTCAGTCGGCAGTCTGAGGCTATTGCCTTTACTGACGTCTTTGAACAGCATTGGTCGTTTATGACCATTTTCTTACCCTACATCGCGAGATACATTCCGTATGGCTTCAGAAACGCACGAAAGGATCGACTATTTTCCTCGTAAACCGCTACGCGCTCTTGTCATTAGTCGTCGGGCTGTTGGTGAAGGATCATAGCAGGGTAACCACACAGGTAAGCACGTTAGCAGACAGAATTGCGAGTGTATGTTGATTTCACGTGAGAATAGAGGTACGAAACGATCTAATGATAGCATATCATCGGTCATCAATTTATCGAGCCGCTTTACTAGCTGTGTCATACATCAACGTCTTTATTACGTGTCTGTTCTTCTCCTATGCCTATGTACCTGCCGTAAGTGTCGACACCGAGCTGTGTTTTTAATAAACGCGCTAAATGACGAGTTTTCTACCATTGCAGTATTTTCAGCGTGGAGAGCAAGTGTTGTATGCAACCGTAGTAACCTCGTCTTTATAATTGTCGTCTGCTTAGTTGGCAGTGCTTTCGTGGCATATTGGGTAAGCACGTATATTTACCCTCCGATTTGCGTATATACTCTGATCATTGCAATGTGGCAGGTGTTCTTTATTACGTCGGAACGTACCCATGTTCATGTCATAGAGACCCGTCAAATTTGGTGTCAGGATATTCCTCATCTGTCTCTTTCAAGTCAGAGAGCGTCAGTAACCCTGTCATGTTTACTGCGTCTTCTATACTAATACGTTTTCCGTCCAAGCAGAAGTTGAGTACAAACCGATGCATAATATCGCATTTGTCTGGCTTACCGGCGATGATTGTATACAGTCTACGTAGCAACGCGTATATGCGTCATTTTGGGCGACACACTGGTTGTCCTGTTGACCTGGGCGAAAACGTACCGGAACTCCAAAGAACTACACAGGACGAATAAGGGAGGTCATACTGTCACTGAGTATTTGATGCTTGATGGTGAGTGTCCAGTGTTTCTCTTCTTGACCGAGCACGGAAGGAGTCTCATCAAATGGGGCAGGAACGCTATATTTCTTGTAAAACACTCGTAGTTTGCTACATTGAGACGCGACTGAAAATGATTTTCAGAGCACTGTTGGCATTAAATCTCACGATACTTCTCGTCAAAGTATGATCAACGTCTATTTCGCACCCTCCCTCGAGAGCACATCGCTGACCATAATGTCGCCTCTCGCAGAACACGACGCTCATCACATCGATACTCCACGCGTACGAAATACCTTATGTCGGGTACCCATAGCAGCGTTACTGACACATTCCATATCGCAGACTGACAGGGATTCTTGTCTCCCGGTTTCTGTTGGACCTCCGAGAAGCCCTTATTGGAGGTGTCGACGGTTTCAGCGACATCTCGCAAGCTGAAACTTCGCAAGTCAGCTTAGGGCAAGAGAACGAGCAGATGCTGCGAGATACTTAGTATATCACTTTCGTGTGTCGGGTCACTCCTTTTACAACTTCTGCCATGTGCATGCATGTTGGCCGGGGAGTTCCTACACAATACAACTACGAAATATTGTTTATCACGTACTCACGCTAGCCGAAACAGAGGATAAGGGAAAACTATAAGCATCCGTCCCTATCACACCAAATAATGAAAGGGACATAGGAGAAGTGTAATGAGCGACCTGGTCAGACAACGATAGTCAAGCTATCCTTCGGCAATCTCAACTCCTTGCCCTTCTTCGGTGTTTCCGGTACCTCCTTCAAGTCGACCGCAGAGGGCAGCGAGTCTTCATATGTCTCCCTATACTCTGTAATCTCCACCGCCAGGGACTTCATTTCATGCGATCCTTTGTCGCTGTGCAACCATCCGAGGTGAAAGGGGGCATAGGATCCGCTCATTCGATGAGCTCGTTCTGACGTTCGCGTTGGTGACGGCGGGGGTAGGGAGTCGTGGGCTGTTCCTCCTGAGCCTGCTAGGATGCGATCTGAGGCGAGACCGATACGGATGATGATCATGTTATAGACGATGGATATTATTGGCGATATCTATAACGGAGTGCGCGTTAGTATAAGAGGTAGCGTACACATTCGTAGTGGAGTGAAAGGAGAAAGCGTCGGCTTACCATGTCCAGTAGGACGTATACACCAGGGGTCTTCAACGCAAAGGTGATTATGGCGGCGATGATAGTAAGCGAATACAGCGCCCCAGATTCGATAACGACTCGTAGTACTGGAGAGAGACGGTCGGTGGTGCGCCATTGTGTCGTTGACCTGTTGATCGTCCATATGCGGTATGCTAGCAGACCTGCAAAACAGCGTCGTCGATCAATTTCCAAATAGAATTTATAGAGGTGGAAACGTACTTGTAGCAGAGAGGTTTGTAACCAAAGTCATGGAGTAAACAGCAGTAATCCATCGACCCGTCTGCTGTGCGAACACATCTCCGGGGTTCTCCGAGGCTGTAGCGAGAACGACGTTATTGGCTATCGAGCACGCTGTAATTCACGATTCGTTTTGTCAGAAGGTAATTTTCAGGAACGAGGCAGTAGAAAATAGCTCACCGAGCAATCCGAGCCATCCAATGACGGGGAATAGCACGACTTTCCAGTCACTTTGCCAGACCACCCACGTACGATAGATCTGCAAGGATGACGTTAATACTGCTATGATAAATCCGCAGTGTGATGGTGGCTTACAACAACAGCATCAAGTACCAACGTCTGGGTGTTGAACAAGGTACTCTTGATGACGAAGGTGGTTTCAGAGACACTCTCAAAGTATGCCAGGGATTGGGCGGGGTCAATATTGAGAAAGCCATTACATATCCGGATAATATTGGTGATCATTTCCTAAACATGAGGAAAATATACGGGGTGAGTCCATCCGTATACATCAACTTGTTGAGTACTCACGGCAGTCGTCAGAACGAGGAGAAACGCCGTGACACCTATCAACGCGTATTTCGGACACCGTTTGTTCTCATTACGATGGAGGATCCAAAACGTGAGGATATACATGAGCACGCAAAACCCTTATTACAAAAGAAACCGTTGTCATTGCCAGGTTTTGAGGTATAGAAAAACGGCTTACCATATAATATTGCCTCAATAGACGTGGAAATGAGCGCGGCCTCCGTAAGCTGTAGCATCATCAAGAGGTAAGGGCCCTGGGTTTGCTTGTGGGCAGAGTTGACGAACGTAGTAGCTTGTGAGAGAAAGAGAGTCGGAGGCCAGCAGAAGGTTGTGAGGGCATGTTTAATTAGACTTTCGCGGCGTGCTCGAAACGGAGGACGGCGCCACACGTGCGATACGCCGCAGAATGTCCTATTCTGCCCTAGAAGCCAAGTCAGAGGATCATGATACCATTACCAGTAAGTGCAATAGAACGTTGTGGCGCCCAGTTGATTTATTCGTACTCGTATTAGTCGATGTCGTGGGCTGACATATTCCTGTTCTGCCGTGACGTGGAAGGAATCGCAGCCATAACGAGGTTAAGCATATTGGACATTCAGTATGCGCGCAGCTGTATATGTAGATGGGAAACAAAATAAGTGAACAATTCGTACTTCTCCCAGGACGGAATACTTACGGTAGACGTTCTTATCCAAGTTCATTCCTCTGCCAGCCAATCGGTGAGAGTTTGAGCGCCTAACTCTACCACGTGAGATTCGCAGGCAATACAAATGTCATGTTCGTTCTCTCACCACGACGTTCATGGTCGGTCTACGTCCTACTTTGTCAATTGCGGGTTTCTAGGGCACGAAGATACTAATTGATACCGCAGTGTATACGTACACAGCTTCTGCCAGCGAACTTTGACAGCCATGGAATCATGCCTAGGAGATGTCCAGGAGCACGATCTACCGGCTACTCACCCGCGCCGTGTCGACATTGACACAGAGTCTCACTCGCTTCCGTGAATATTGTAGGCTTCATTTCTGTCTCAAGAGATGTCTCCAGTTACGACACCCGCAGTCTCCAAGTCCCTGGAAATGTGAGTTCTATCAATCCTCTGCCACGACGAAGCTCATTTTATGTGGTACATCCAACGATAGAGACGAGGGACAGTACCGTGAAACCAGTACATCATACTTACTGAGACTGGCTGTACAGGCCGTGACACGAACGTAACGCTGTGGCTCTAGACCCTTGTGCCCAACAACTTCTCTTATGGCCGTGAGATGTATCGACTCACCATACTACCATTTGCAGATCACAGAGCCCAATTCGTCGACCCTGGCCCTGCTACAGCATCGAACAAATTCTTAACGTTATCTTCAAAACCAGCTGGGTCCCTCGGAATTGACGATACAGGGCAACCCATGTGAGGTGGCACTATACGACCCTCTTCGTGAATCATGGATTTGCCTGTCACAACGGTATGTACTTCGGGATCGCCGAGCCTTCTGCGTATTGTTTGAAACGAACTCGGCGGACCAGCTATATTCTCACGTATGATCCCGTTGGCTGACAAGTACAACAGTCAGCTTGTGCTTGTCAATTCCGAGAGTACTCCAGGAGCTTACATCGCACAGATGGCAAGCGTAAACCGCTTCACATCTCCGAAGATTTCGAGATCGAGAATTCTGAGGTCCCATCTCTTGTTCACATACGCTCAGACTCATGCATTTAAATCCCACAGCTTGTAAATGTTCGATTGGGAGGAAGGGTGATCACCAAGAGCGTCATCGCTGCCTGCCGATCGTTTGGTTCGGCATGGCTGATACAACTGCTGGCTAACATATCATCTCTACCGGCGGAAGAGTTACAACCTCACTGCGTGGTAAGTCGATCTTGTATCTCTACCTGACAATCGAGGCTCACGGTAGTCGATTTTCTACCGTCCTACCCACCATAGCACACGTTAGGCTATGCTCATCTCCCCGCTTTATACAATCCCTCTCACCAACCCGTCTTATTCAGTTGGCGAAGGGATCAAGCTCTTCTCAGCGTGGCTCTCAGGTTATCACGTTCATGGTTACTTGGCCCACGAAATAGAATATCGGCGTACACCTCTACGAGCACCTCCGCCTACCATCCTGACGAGTTCCCCAGACGATTTCGAACTCGCTGTACTTGACGGTTCGAACGAAATACACCTACACAGTGGCGTGCTGGTCGTGGGATATCTCGCGAAAACGAGTCATGTTCGTCTTTGATCCTTCTCCTGACGCCTCCGAGGATGACGTCGAGAACATTAAGAGGCGGAACGAACTCGAACTGAGGTATACGTTTGGACTCTGTGGGAGTTTCTTTGCGCGTTCCAAGGGAATCAGGGAGGTGGCGAAGGTTGGAAGAGTAATGGGGAGGTTACGCTAATTAGGTTGAGGAAGACGAAACGCCTCATATGTGGTTGTCACGGTTGCCTGTATCTATGGGACATGCATATGTTTGTGAGGTTCATCGGGAAGAGTCCGATCGAACGTTGAAAGATTTGCATTCTGACTCTTCGAAAGAAGCTTGAGTGTAATGAAATGCTTCCAACCCTTCGATACCCGGATTGTAATTCCAATAGCTGTAAGTTAGTTGTATTCGCCTCCTCTGTCTGACAGGATCTAGCTACTTGATGAAGTGCGCCGCTCGATCAACTTATGTTTTCAGCCGTCGAATACTTGTACCCCAATCACCAGTCTCGTACTATCCGACTATCCAAGCTTCTTCGAACTCGCGAGGCTTTCCATTTCTTGTATATCCCGCAGATATATTATTAGCCGTTATGTTGCCTCCTTATACGTCCCATGACTCGTCTGACCTACATCACATTATACCACAAACCCGCCTTCCTGCGATAGAACTACAATATGGAGTATATCAAGGCCCAGGATCCTATTGTCACATACAACTTCGCTGAAAGAGGGGATTGTTCATGATGATGGTATCAGTCTATATAAAACCTACTAATACAGGAGATATCGGGGAAAACGTTAGGGACGAGCTGGTTAGACGATGATAGCCACTTCCTTGCCCTCCTGTCGATGTTCTGGTACGTCCTTCAGATCCACGGAGGAAGGCAGCGTGTCCTCGTACGTCTCCCTGTACTCTGTGACCTCGACCGCAAGGGTTTTCATCTCGTGCGATGCCCTGTCGTTTTGCAACCACCCAAGGTGAAAGGGAGTGTGGGTCGCACCGATCTGATGAGCTCCATCCGGCGTTCGTGCAGAAGGCAGTGATATAGAGTTATCCGTTGTTCCTCTCGAGCTTCCGAGAATGCGGTTTGATGTGAGGCCGATCCGGATGATGATCATGTTGTAGACTATGGATATGATTGGGGATATCTTTGTGGTAAGGGGTCCTGGTTAGTGGCGGGCATGGCGTAAATACAAAAAAAAGGGCTCACCATGTCTAATATAACGTATACACCGGGAGACTTCAACGCAAACGTGATGATGGCGGCGATAATAGTAAGTGAGTAGAGTGCGCCTGATTCAATGACAACACGTAGCACAGGAGAGAGATGATCCGTCGTACGCCATTGCGTTGTTGTTCTATTGATCGTCCATATGCGGTACGCAAGCAAGCCTGAGTAAAGCAGTCATCGAGTTTAGCGTGATAAGAGGAAAGCTCTGGCGCATTACAAACACTCACTGGTAGCGGAGAGATTTGTGACCAATGTCATAGAGTAAACCGCGGTGATGAACCGGCCCGTCTGTGTCGCGAATATGTCACCGGGATTCTCTGAGGCAGTGGCGAGAAAAATGTTATTCGCTATTGAGCACGCTAAAAATCGGAATCGGCTCAGCAGTAATAATTGCGTAGCAGAGAATAGCTCACCGAGCAAGCCGATCCACCCCACGATGGGGAACAGCACGATCCTCCAATCACTTTGCCAAACCACCCACGTGCGGTAGATCTGTGATCGCGACGATATTAGGACTGTCTTAAACATTTACTGTGCGGTAGTGACTTACGACAACAGCATCGAGGATCAACGTCTGGGTGTTATACAAGACACTCTTAACGATGAAGGTAGTCTCCGACACCGTCTCGAAGTAAGTCAGAGATTGAGCTGGATCGATGTTGAGGAAGCCTTCACATATCCGAATGATGTTTGTAACCATTTCCTGATCAACCGAATATTGGAGGATTAGTGGGGAATCTGGGCCGTTGAGCTGAACACTCACGGCGGTCGTTAAAACGAGAAGGAACACTGTGACACCTATTAACACATATTTTGGAGACCGTTTGTGTCGATTATGGTAAAGGATCCAAAACGTTAGGATGTACATAAGCACGCTAAATCCTTAAGAAATAAATAACCCCTTTATCAATGCGCTTTGACAGGTGTAAAACCAGCCACATACCATACAGAATGGCCTCAATGGACGTAGAGATCAACCCGGCCTCCGTAAGTTGCAGCATCGTGGAGTGGGGTGGACCAGGAGACAACCTATAGGCAGAGTTGATAAGCGTAGCTATATGTGAGGTCTCGAGAGAAAGCCTGAAGATGGATCGTTTTTATGAGGTTGAGGCTTCTCATGGGCTTGAAATGGAGGATGGCACCTCACGGGCGGTACACCGTGAATGACATCCTGTGTACTGGAAGCCAATAGATAGGATCAATATCATGATCCCAATAAGTTCTACAAACGTTGTGGCGCAGCGGTGATTTTGTGTTAGTTGCAGTAGTCAATTCGTGGGTTGCGATTTTCCTGTTCAGCCAGTCGGACTGCGGCGAACGTGGAAGAAATGGCTGCTCTAACGAGTTCGCATCATATTGGTAATTGATCATCTGCGCAGCTTTATGTTAACTTGTACTTCGTTTTAGCACGGAATACTTACGGTACGAAATGTTCCTCGTCTCAAGTACTTCCGAAGGACGACTGGGAAGCGCTTAATTAATGACAGGCTGGGCGCTTAGAACTGCCCGTTCTCTCCTCGCCACGCCCACGTCTAGTCTCGCAAGCCAGACTCTCACGGCATCCCAATTTGGGAACCCTACCGTGAGAGTCTGGTGTATTCCCAACAGGGAAGGCGGGCTCATGCGTTACGCGCACTCACATCCGGCGCTTAGCAGATCGCGTCTCTCGTTCGTGCGACGACCTCCTCTCGCTTCGTCTTTCCGGCTTACATCTATGCTCTGATCGCTACCTATCAACTGTCAATTCATATACATATGCTTGCATAATTGAATATTCAATTTACACCCCTAAATCTGCGTGTGCAATGGAGAATCTCGAATCTACGGTACCTGCGTCGCTTTCAAGATGGCCGCCGCATCGCCCACGCTCTGCGACGCAAAATATCTCGCCACCGCCCTCAACTCCTCCTCGAATCCCATTTCCAGAACGTGATCGCGTTTCTGAGCCGTCATCGCCCCTTACTGAGGTTGGGAATCAACGCAAGCGCAAGCTATTCCGTAATGGTTGGGAAGCCAGTCCGAAGCCACCTTCGTTCTCTCCTTATCAGCTCACCCCTGTCGCACGGAAGAAACTGAAGGCCATTGAAAAGGCAACCGCGTTATCAGCGCGCCGTCCGCGAAAGTTACTGGATGCAGAACGTTGGAACCAACTTGCTTCCGTGAATGGACTACTACCCGATGGGTGCACTCTGAAAGATTTTCAAATGCAGTGCGCGAACGTAGTTCTCCAGAAGAGGGAAGATATTGTGGTTATTGCACCCACCGGTGCTGGAAAGTCTCTGCTTTGGTGCTTGCCGCTGTTGGCCTTGAAGAACGGCATCTCATTGGTGGTTACGCCGTATACAAGCCTCGGTCATGAAGGGGAAGAAAGGTGTGTATAGCATATCCCTAGCTTCAGAGTTATACTAACAGGTATATGGTAGTGCAAATAAATTAGGACTTGATGCCGTGTTTGTGCATTCAGAGAAGCACGACGAGGAGTTAATCACACGTGCAGTAAACGGACACTTTCGAGTGATCTTTGTCTGCGCGGAGATGCTAGAGAGTCCGACGTTCGCCACAGTTATCCACTCCAAACTCGTACGTGCCCGGTTGACAGGTATATATATCGACGAGGCGCATCTGGTTCATGAATCGTGCGAGTGGCGAACTTCATATTCACGATTGCATCAACTACGGCCCATCGTTGGCGAGAATATCCCACTGGTTGCAATCTCTGCTACCCTTCCCCCACCTATCGCCAATCGCTCCAAGCATATGCGGGTCTCAAGCCGTCTCACCATCTGATCAACCTTGGCAACTTCCGCCCTGAACTATCCACGGTTGTGATGCCACTGCGACATGACGCGTCGAGCTTCCTTGATGTTGCGTTTGTTCTTCCCGAAGGGGCCACGGCGGATGGAATTACGAAGACTATTGTGTACTGTGATAACACAGACATGCTTACCGAAATGTTCTGGTGGTTTCATCATCGACTGCAAAGCTTTCACCTTCCAACACATCTTCTCGACATCTTACACGCTGGCTTGTCAAAGAAGCACGAACATGTGGCACTCCGAGACTTCCGCAATGGACCAGCAAGGATATTTCTCGGTACAGAGAAGATCGGGGCTGGCCTCAACTTCCCTGCTGTCGAGCGAGTGATCATCTATCAGGTTCTAAATGACCTGTCTCTCGCAAAGTTTGAACAACGTAAGGGCCGTGCTGGGCGCGAGAAGGGGACTACAGGAATAGGAATCCTCATGGTGCAGCCGGAGCTTCTTGATGATGTCGCTTCTGGCGAGAAGACCATGTTTATCGATCCAGGGTTGCTCAAGCTTATTAGGACAACAGAAGGCTGTCTCGAGACGGCTATCGACGACGCTCTAGGAAATCCGCCTCGCTCTTTCCCAAGCACTACTGCCCGCCGCTGCTGTTCCAACTGCCACCCATCACTGCTACCACCCCGGACATATCAGTGGATTATGGTTGATCCTGGCGACGATGCGCAGAACAAGCAACAAACTGCTAAGCTCTGTGACGAGCAACTAGAACAAGTCTCATTGTTCCTCAAGCGATGGCGCCTTGATACCTGGAGAACGGAGTGGAGGTCGCAGTTCATTGGTCTTGGCCCCAGCGATCTTATTCCCGATAGCGATATTGAAGCTGTGACGAGGCGTGTTACCACAATTTCGTGCGTGGACAATTTGCGACCTCTCGTACACCTCGCTTATTGGAACGAGTTGTCGGTACCGCTACTTAATGCAATTCGCTCTGCTGCAACATTATACGCGAGTGGCAGCGATGCAGACAAGGTTAATGATGGACAGGATGAGGTGGCTTCAGACTACTAGCTGGTACGTTGATTGTATTACCTTGCGCTTTTCGTGTAACTAATACTCTGAGTGGTAATAGATAAATACTATGCAATAACATTATGTACCGCTGCTGAAGATCCGAGTCCGAGTCATTTATTCTACTCCTCTGTCAAATCGGAATGGTCCATCTCTGTACGTAGCGAACCTACTAACACTTCTGTGCCCACCGCATCACTATCATCTACTATAGAGTAGTCTAGTTGATTGTCGGGAGAGTCTATTGCAGTAGTTAATTCATCTAAAACCTCGCGGTCACTTTCTGATATGAGCACCTCCACCTCCGCACTGTCAAATGTGTGTCGGGCCCGGAGACGCAGCTTGTGGCGGGCAAGATGCTTTGCATGACCACCAGATGCACCTGCTAACTTTCGGAGACCGTCAGGATAGAGTGGAACTGCAGAGTGGGCTGATTTCACGTCCTTCCCAAAGTCAAAGACGTTGGCCTTTAAGAGCTGAGTCACAAGTAACCCAACATCCTTTTCCTGGTGTACGTGTGAGTGGCGCTGATTAAGCGCATCAACACCCAATTCGTCGCAGATGTGTTGTGTGAGCTCCTGCACTTGACCCAGAGCAGGTGTGACCTTCTCCAATAGTGCTGGACTAGCATTCGCACCATGAGCACGATCCTTGATGCTCTTGTTGAGATGTTCGACCTCAAGATCTCCTTCTTTGAATCCGTCATCACGTCCAGTATTGTTGACGAGCATACCGGCAAGAATGACTCCGGCTGCATCATCGGGCCATTCATCCAAAAGGTTATGAAGAAGCTCCATATCTTCATTGCTGTAGTTGTAGCTCCCACCGGCATAGAACATGGGAGTCCAGTATTTAAGCATTCGAAGCATTCGAGTCGGATGACCATATTTGATAGCATTACGCATTTCACGTAGCGTGACCAGTGAGTGAGCGAGAGATACAGCGTGTCCGTTCATGGTATCGCCAGATATCGTCTTCACGCCCTGCGCCTCCAATGAATTTGGACTTGCGAGGAAGAACCGATCAGCAATGTCGGTGCAGAGGGTCTGGAATTCGGAAGGGGTAAAATGTTCGACAGCTGTCTTGAGACTACTGCCAGTTTCGCGCACATCAAGAGCAACAAGACAAGCTGTGATAGTAAGTGCACGGAGCACTACATCAAGAAACCGAAGCCATGCGTAAAAGTCAACTTTATTCAAGTTGAGACCTTCACGATTTGGCAGATGATTACGGAGGGTGTGGAGACTGACAGCATCGTTATTTGACTTGTCGCCAAAGTGGTTGCGCGCAATATTGATCACCATGTTCAAGCACTGGTGCATCATCCCGCTCGCCAACTTGATGCTTGACAGATGGTCTGCGCGATCTGTGGACCGATCAAGAGCACGCTGGTCTTGCGCAGCTCGATCTCGTGCAGTCGTGAGTCGATCACCGAGGACGACGATAGCCTGTCCTTCAAAGCTGCTTCTGCGCATCCGTAACACATCCAGAAGATAGTGCTCAAGAACCTGCATATTTCCACGAGTAGATCCTTGCTCCTGGTCAAACGTCGGAAGCCAGTGTCTCTCGGTTTTGTGAGGGATGATAGCGTGCGGGTCGTCAAACTTTGGCACAGAATTCTGGAATCGGGCAAATGGGCGGATGTCACTGACTAGGATGTTTTGGATATGGATGATGACAGCACGGCGGAAAGACTGTTGGTCCTGCAGGGTAGGAAGGATGCGTTGAAGTGAAGCCTCCGCAGAGAGTTCATGACGCCGACCAAAGCCAGCATCAAATCGTCCAACGCTCATGACGTTACGTGCCGATAGTGGTAACGAGGGTCCTGAAACACCGTTACGAGCTAGAGTTGTGTCCCGAGCAGCTCGGAGTATGATTAGCAGAGCAGAGACCTGATCATGCTTCAATGTACCGTGCATAGCGGATGTCTCCCATGCAAAGGACCGCCAATTGAAATTGTCGTATGCGAGCAGCTTCATAAGCTCGTCATTATTTGCAGCGAGTCGTGCCAATCGAAGCGCATCTTCTCCTAGACGAACCACGGCACGACCTTGGTACTCATAGGATGAGCAGAATCCCAAACGGTTCAGGATTTGCACGAGCCGCTTCGGAGCTCCTAACTGCCAGAGCGTTAGGACGTTCACGCACGCGAGATAGTTTACTTCTCGGCTACGGAGGTTCAGTATCATTGAAGTAATCGTAGTGCGGCCCTACAGACACCGGACGTTGCATTAGTAGATGGATGGCTTGAGAAAATATAAGTGCGTACGTGATCTGGATTTCTTGAGGCTGTATTCTCTGGCTGGCCCTCCTTCCCGATAGCAGCTTTCAAAAGCTGCTGCAAACGCGGAGTGACTCTCTCATAGCGTCGGAGGAGGTTATCGTATGTGAAGTCCCGTATAATGGGCACAGACACTGAGTGAGATGGGACCTTCAGTGCTGCTGCCTCCGCTGGATAAGGGCCCGCGGACGCCCTATCGGTGAGAGCACTGCACTCTTTCTCGCATTCCTGGCATGCACGTTCCATGACCCAATCCACCATTTCCTTTCCCCAGTCACCTCTCCGATGAGAACCCCACCAGAGCTTCATCAAGCAGATGGCTCCGCCGTCTTCGAGGAATGTGCCCGTGAAATTGCGGATGTCCTTATTACTAGACTTGAAGCATGTCTCTAGAAATAGCCTCAAAGAAAACCTGCTGAAGGATTGTCGCATGTACCGTAGCACGAGCAGGGCCTTCTGCTCATCGGACAGCCGCGGTGCACGCTGCTTTGGTAACGTGAAGTCGCCGTCTTCTTCATCATCCAGCCATAAAGTATCCGGAGCCCTTACTGAGTAACGGATTGGTGAAGACATCGCGGGTAGTGAAGGGGCAGGAGACGAGCGTGGTGCTTCTGAGTTCGTATACTCGGCTTCGGACTCTTCAAAATCCAAGTCTTCAACTAGAGCGGCATGATTCATTGGCGTACTCGAGCGTGTATGGGGTGGAAACGACATTATATTGCAGTAGAATGGATATTGACAAAGATTTAGGGGCAACAAGGGATGGAACGAGCCAGGGAGACGAAGCGAGAGGAGGTCGTCGCACGAACGAGAGACGCGATCTGCTAAGCGCCGGATGTGAGTGCGCGTAACGCATGAGCCCGCCTTCCCTGTTGGGAATACACCAGACTCTCACGGTAGGGTTCCCAAATTGGGATGCCGTGAGAGTCTGGCTTGCGAGACTAGCCCACGTCCATGGCCAGCGTGTGGCCTGCATGGCCAATTGTGGGCACGAAGCATGACTTGGCACTGCCGCACAGGCAGTTTCTGGCAAGGAAATCTGACAGCCATGGGACGCAGTCTACAGGCCATGATTCCTATGAAACATGAGTCTTGACCGGCTCGTTTTCGTGTATGTATTGTTTAACTCTTCAATATCAGCGAGGTGGCGCCAGGTACAACTATTACACTATTCTGCAAGGAACGTAGACTGTAAGCTCTATCAAATCTCTGCGTACCGCTCATGACGCTCAGGGCCATACTCACCAATAGGCATGAGACTGGGCTCGACACGACCAACGAACATGACATCGTGATCTCAATTCATGGATCATCAGATGATGTCGCACGAGTTAATGATACACACACGAGCTTATGGCTCTATATATCATGCGCCTGATACTTTCAGTATGGCTGCGAGATATATCAACTCTCTATCCGTCTGCAGAGCACCCAGACTCAATCCATCTACCTTATCCCTGCTGCAGCACTAACATCCATGGTTTTACCTTACAAAAGAGCTGGCCCCTTCGGAATTCATGACACAGGACTGCCAAAAGACGATAGCAACTATACGACTCTCTTCTTGATCCATGGGTTTGCGTGGCACAGTGGTAAGTGCCTCGCAGTTATCGACCCTCTACGTATTGGTTGATGCGAACCTGCCCAGCTATATTTTCGCGGATGATCACGTTTGCCGACAAGTACAACTGTCGCCTTGTGCTTGTCAATCGTCGAGACTACCCGGGAGCTTTATCATATTCAGAAGACGAGCGTAAACCGCTTTACACCTCTGAAGACCCCAAGACGAAGACATCTGAAGCCCTTTCCCTCTTATCCACATATGCCCAGACACGTGCCGTAGAATTCCACGACTTTCTGCGCGCATTCGTCTTGGAGGAAGAGCTAGCCGAGAAGAGCGTCATTGTGGTCTGCTGGTCGTTCGGCTCGGCATGGCTGACACAGCTATTGGCGAATACATCGTCCCTTCCTACCGTGCAGCCGCAGCTGCACAAGTATATCAAACGAGTAGTGTGGCATGGTAAGCCAGCTCAGTCTTCACTTCTCTGCGCATGCTGACCATTGCCGGATTTTAAATTAGATCCACCGTACCACGCTTTAGGCTATCCTCCCCCATCCGAGTTCTATCATCCCCTCACCGATCCTTCTCACCCGGTCGGTGAAGGAATTAAACTCTTCCCAGCATGGGTGTCAGGCTACTACGAACACGGAGACTCGGCCAGCGAGCTCGAGCATCGTACGCCTCTGAAAGAGCCTCCACCTACGCTTCACACGATGACTCCGGCCGACGTTGAACTCGCTCTATTCCCTGGCCCAGGAGAAGTTGGAGGATCAGACGAGGTATACCTACACAGTGGAGTACGGTGCGGGCTGTGGGAGGTCTTGAGAAAACGAGCCCTGTTCGTCTCTGCACCGGCATCTGACGCCTCGGAAGATGAGGCTGAGAATATCAAGGGGTGGAACGATATCGGACTGAGGTATGTCTGGTGCGACCAGTCTGTGTGGGAGCTGCCTTGGGCGACATGGGCGTTGCAGGAAGAGCTTAGTGAAGCGGAAAAAGCGGGAAGAGAAGTGAGAACGGTCACGCTGATGAGGTTGAGGAAGGCGAACCATTTCGTATGTGCTTCTCGCAGCTGTCAATACGCCTTGTCTTACATTCTCATGTCGTAGGTCCATTGGGATGCGCCCGAGCGAGCGTTGAAAGCACTGCTTTCTGACTCCCCAGAAGAAGCGTAATCCGGTGCTTCCAGCCCTTCCATACTTGGCTCATGTATCAAATACCTATAGTCATATTCGTGTCCTCTACTTGATAGGGCTTGACCACTCAATCAGTCCGCTTCCCGATCGACCTCAAACTATCAGTCGTTAGATAGTGTCTCGGGAACCACTCCGGTACGGTCCAAGCCTCTCCTTTCAGATCCGCGAGTATCAGTCCTGCTACAGCCTCGGCGCTGGTTTTGTAAGAAGAAGTAGGTGTGAAAGGTGTGAGAATAGAATTATGCCAATCGCTGGAGTACTCACCATGCGAAGGCGCGTGGCATTCCATGTCCCGTATATCCCGCAGCGATGTATTGACCGGTCTGTTGTCCTTTTGAGGGGTCGATGATAGGTCCAACCTACGCCGCACCACTCAGATGAAATTTACGTTTTTATACATCAACTCTTGCACTCACGAACGGCTCCCCGGACTGCGTATATCCCATAATACCAGTCTAGATTAAATTGTCAGTCCCGATGCTTCCGAAGCCCGTAGTTCTCGACTTCTAGTCTTACCCATTCCATCTCAGGCTCCGTTCCGTTGTCAAATCTCCCAGGGAACACCGCAGGCAAGAAACCTCTAATCGCTTTCCCGACTGTCTCGTTCACCGTCGAGTCATCGACGACATGGAACTCGAAGTTTCCGTCTTTGGCGGCTTCTCGACCTCCGCCAATGATGACCAGCTCGTTCTCATCTCCGTCCGCGCCCTTCCTGGGTCTTGGGAACCAATATTCGAACCCTTCGTTGCCTACGAAGCCTTCTTTACCTTTGCCGAATGCTTCAGGCCTGTTCGCGCGGGTACTGATGACTTGGCCTCGCGTAGGGACGATCTCGCCGTGCAGGAAGGGAAGAAGGTGGGCTGCGTACCCATTCGTGGCGTGTAATACGGCGGAGCAGCGGATGTCACCGCGCGGGGTGTGCAAAGACCATCGCTTAGAAGATGAATCGGATACCTCGGATATGGAAGTCACAGGGGTGCGCGTGTGGAGAGTTAAGTTGAAGTCTGGGGATACTGCTTCAGCGAGGTTGTATAGGTGGCTGACGAGTTTGAGTGGCCAGACGTTGTTCCCGGGAATCTTCACTGATGGGTAAGGCGCACCATATTTCTGCGAAACCACTTGAGTTATACGCTGGTTTATGCATACTAGTAACGATTGAAAGTACCTCCTCGGTTTCGTCCTTGGAGAGCCACTCGACATCTGATACATCTATTCCTGCGGCTTTAGCAGCCTCAAACTCGGCGCGTGTGAGATCCTCCTCTTGTTTGGAGAACAGGAGGATGACTCGGCCATCGGAGACCAGATCGACGCCATCTACTTTGTTTGTGCCCTCTAGAATCTTGCGGATCTCTGATGAGGTGTAGCGTTCTAGCTCAAGGGAGCGTATCGCATCTTCCTGGCCAAAACGCTCAGAGAGTGAGGTAAAATGGGCGAAGGCGTGAGGGGTCAGATGACCTCCGTTACGGCCTAAACTATTGGTCAGAAACTCGTAGTACAACAAAATAGCTGGGTAGGCGGGTGCGTAACTGCCGTGCTGCTTACCTGTGGCGCCGCTACCTGTTATTGTCGAAAATGCCAAGGAGTATAAGAATTAACTCAAGTTTATCTGATACAAACGCACTACTTACAGAACTCCCTCGCTTCCAGTATGACGGTCTTGAGTGGACCAGTCGTGTTCGACGTCCATTGGCCACTGGCAACAGCCCGGGAGAGATGATAAGCCGCAGACACGCCAGTGATCCCACTGCCGATGATGCAGATGTCTGCGTCTTCCGTGAGAGGAACCTCGCTACCATGCGTCAAGGAAGGCTGGTGATCCTTGCTTAGATATCGTACCCAGAACGGTACCGTTCCATTTGCTACGGGAAGACTTGGTGGTTGTGCGTTAAAATGAGATGGTGGGAGACGGAGGACTTCTTGATGAGCTGCGCGCACATGAAGAGGAACGGACAGGATCGACATGACTGTTAGTCCAAGGGTCACCTGTGTTACAACCATTGTGGGAAGGCGACGAAATGTACCGAGCTCGAGATGACGATAACAAGTTGACCTACGCAATAGCCCAGATCTCGACCACGTTCTTTTAGATCTACTAGTCTGCGATCGTGATGAGCACTCACTGACACGAGCGGACTTATTTGCTCAGGCTATGGTGGTGATACAACACATTCAAAGCAAAGAACCGATACTTGATCCTTGCGTTGAGACTTGGAGTTAATGAAAGGCCAGACAAGGCTGGTCATCGACGTAAAATTAGAGCCAAATAATCATAACCAAACAAACATCGCGACAGTGTCACATAAGTTTCGCTATCCTACACATCCACCGAAATCCATCTATTCTCGCGAGTTGGTAAGTATGCTGCAGTTGGTATGAGACTGTGCGTTATGGCTCCTTTCCCACTTGCCGAGTCCTGCTTGACGTGGTTTCCTTCTGGTTTAGCAAAGATCGCAGGTGGTTCGCATTATCCCTCTCTTCGCAGTCAGCAGTATCGTCGCTATTCCCCTTCGTAGCTTTGCCCAGGATAGCCCCGCCCCCAGAGTCTTCGATGTCTCGCCACACTATCGAGGGAACATGAACAGTGTCGTCGATGGTCGTAGTCACAGTTCGACGTTTGTGTGCGAAGACGACGGCACTGGCCATAGTAGCATTGCCTTCCATGTCTAACATGAAGCATTGTGTATGTATTAGAATAACGATAACAGTTGGGTAGAGGCCCTATGGAAAGTAAAATCATTAAATCAGCTCGATTCTCAAGATCTATAGTCAATACTCACAACTATAGTACTCGTTTGAAAGTCGTACACTTCAAGGGCGAAGTCCAATCGAGGGATCTTGTTAATCGCACCGTCCAGTACGCCAATGTTGAGCAACACTTCGGCAAGCTACATATCTGCTCATCAGTAGCTAGAAACATCTTAGACAACGAAGAGTAGACTCACGAAGAACAAGGTGTATAAAATGCCTGTATCAACAATTATGAGCATAGCTTTATACACCGGAGATCGGTTGTGCATATCAGCCATGAATGACTTCAACGTCCTTCGATGCATCCTAAGATAACATGACCGCATTGTGAGTTATAACTCGAATACTTTCATTGCAGTGCGTAGCTCGGGCTTACCATGTTTTAATCGCGATCATCAGTGTGGAAGCCGCAGAGGTCACGAACTGAGCCCAATATGCAGCCGACTGGATGTTTCTACAGAACGCCGGATGCTCGAATTGACCAAAGGAAAGATCAGCATCCGAACGTGCCGCGCAATAGCTCAACAGAAGACTTAGGACTGGGTCGAAGTATCACGTCAGCCTCAAATTTGTTCAAATACACCGGCCAGATGATATTACTCACTAAGGGACACGAACCAAGTTGCACATGGGATCAACATGAAGAAATATTCTTGTCCCTGACACCAGAACGCTCGGACACGCCACAGCACGATCGCATCTCCCAGAATCGTCTGTGGGGTAGATCCATCGATCGTTTAATATTCTCTCCATTGTTATGTCAGACATACGGTACAAACGACGTACCATGAATGCATAGAGGACGTCGACTGCGAGTGATAACTTGAGGACTGAATTATTTGATTTATTATAGCGTTCATCAAGTGTGCCCGTATGGTGGGTGTCAACGAGTGTTGTATTTAGTTCCGCGACGACGTTCCTGACGTCTATTACCCAGAGTGTAATATCCATGAAGTACATGAGGGCGACAAGGATCCACATCACAAACGACGATTTGTTTCGGCGTCGAGTTTTGTGGCTATCATACGCGCTCAGCACAGTACCTTCTGTCGTGAAAGTAAGATCAACTAACAGGAGAATGGTACTGGCTTTGATGGCCAGGACAGTGTAGATGGCTATCAAGGTGCGAGGGTGGTAGGTCCAGCGTCAGTATTCGACTGGTACATTCCATGACAACAACTCCGAGTCTCGTAATTGAGAGCTGATTACTTACCTACAAGCCATGTTTCAATGACAACCGAGATAAACAGGCGTATGACGTCGGTCCCAATCTTCTGCAAAACCGCACTGTCTGAAGGCGCCATGCTTTCGTGGTAGAAGTGCCTGAATACAGACGAGTGTCAACGAAGGATTCCTAGCTGTATAACAATGCTGTAATGGAGTCCTGAGTACTCCAGAGCATGAGGAGACTTGTCCCCGCCACCGAAAGCCGTGATAGCAATAAATACGAAGAGGCGGGGATGTGCGCAGTACGTGCAAGCACCGTCCGTTGGTAGTTGGCGTCCTAACGGATAGTCGGTGGATACTTGGGGATCAAAGCTGCAGTTCGATGGCCACACTCATCATATGCAATGAGGCATTTTTAAGAACTGCCAGCATACGTTGCAACAGCACTCTCATGTCGAACTGCCTTGGACAGCGGGCTTCTCTCAGATACGATGGGATCAAGATTATATCTGTTTGAGGAGCATAATGCGCTTACGAAATCTAGCCTTGATCGTGAGCGTTGTTGAGTGATTGTGAGCGTTGTGGTGCGAGATATGTGAATACTACTTACGGTTGTACGAGGAAGTACACAGCCGTTGAATCTAAAGGACCGCAACATCAGAAAACAATTGGCTCAATGATATGGAGAGAATAGTGCACCGTTCAATGATTTTCTTTGACCTGTCATCAGTCCACTACAACGGCTTCTATTTCATCCGTATGGAACTTTCCCCCGGCTAAAGTACCAGCGAGTGTGATCTGGGAAAACTGACTGACATCAGACGATCGCAGCAATAGTCTCCTGTCTTGTCTGCCTATGCGTCGTAGAAGCTTACAGGAAGATCTACCTGGTGTCACAGGAATCAGCATCTCAATCGATATTAATAGAACGAACACAGCATACCTAACAGGAAGGACTGAGGGCAAACCTCAAGGCCCAAACGTTCCGATAGCTTTCGGAAGACCCAGAGGGCAAGACACATCGTCTTGTGAACGAATGCGAACCGAGAATGTTGTACCGGCCAGATCCTCGTAGACAAGGAGCTTTCTCCCGATCACTGTCTGTCGTTGAAAGTTTGGTTGGTTGCCTGTGGTAAGTGGAAGTGTGGCAATCGTTTGATATGGCAGGTTCAAGTGAAGCACATCGACATACAGTGCTTGAGAATGACAGCTCCATAGACACGGCAGATATAGAAGTGGTGTCAGGGGGGAAGGAGGCGATTTCATACATTTTAGCGTGTCTGTGAGTCCCTTTATTTAATAACAAAAGAGGCATGCCACCGTGACGAAGTGGACTTGATCACGGAAGACGAGCGGACTCGGAGGGTTGATATCTGCCCTTTAATGTCGACTTCAACCTGAGTCTAAGTAAGAAATATACGACCAAGTCAGCACCAACTTAGATTCTGAATAACGGGGGAACTTTACCGACAACGATACATTTTCAATATTGTGATACGACGGTCGATGAGTAACTGAAGGAACCAGCCAACCGCAGTGACGCTCGTCCGAGTCCACTGCCCGTTGTGGCGTCGGCGCCAGTCCACTGTCACGGTGCCTTGCCGCATTCCACCATCCTCTCTTTCAGTTAAAAACCTGATTCCAGTTCCGTCAGCTCCAAACAATCCAAAACGTATATCCCACAAGGTCATACGACATGCTCACCCCAACTGACTCGCAAAGTGTCTTCCAGCTTTGAATCTCAAGACCGTGACGCGACGAAAGCGTCCGATGATCTATATATAGTCAAGTACGGGAGGTGCGTGGATATAGCTTTGAAGTAGACTGACTACTGTGCACAAGTGAGTGTTTAATTTCGGCCCCGTAGCTAACAGCTTTTCTGCCATACGCACGTTTCGCAGGCTGTCAGCTGTCCAGCGATAGAGCGCGTCTATGAGATGCTCTGACCGCGATTGAGATATAGACCTTCTTGTTCTGCCTTGTGTCATATACCGGACTTCAAGTTGGACCGAAGCTTGGCTCTACAGAGTCGATAATGTCCGTAGATCCTGTCGTGAGCTAGAACCATAGCAAACATACAAAGCTCAGTACGTCATTTGCTGTATGATTATCTTGTCTGCTTAGTTCCTGATGGATGGAAAACAAGTGGTTTTATTAACCATAGTATGACTTCCAGATATATTGGTGGCGTGCGCGTTTCACGTCCAGTTCTAACTAGTATCTCCCAGCGAATTACGTTTGACTGAATTGGAGGCTGCTCAGGGGCCGCCTCCTCTTTCCTCATCCGACGGCTGTCGGATTGTGGGGTTCATACTCATTCTTCTAACGGACTACAAATAGGACGTGCATACTGTAGGTACGCGGCTGACATTCTTTCCCCTAGGATCGTGGGTTGGCTGCTGTGGCTACTGAAACGAAGTGAAGATGGACGTTAAGGCATTACATGAAGTGTAAAATTCTAGTGGTTTTCTTTCTCCCGATGCTGCACTGACAATTTGCGATAGACGGACCGAAAAATACGTCCATTCTCTGATTCTCGGTACGGTATGCAATAATCATACCTGAATGGTTCTCACGCAGTTACATGTGCCAGCGTTAGCAACTTATGACCACCTCCTGACGCTTCATCGTGAAGTACGGTGTATATGGCAGCAAAAGTGCTCCAGGGGTACTCTTCTTTTTGTCGCTAACAGATACGCCCTGTTGTCCTTCGCGGTGGTCCTGGTTACTCTAGATCTTACATCAAGCGCACGAGTACGTGTATTATCTGTTATAGACGATCCACAATATCCCACTAAACAGTTGATTGCTTTAGAGGTGAGATTTCATTTGGCCCGCAATCCGGTTGCACTAAGTCTGCTCCAAAGCTGCGCTGTGCTACAGCGATTTTACGAGGTCTTCACGCTGATTCTAAGTTTTTGTACGTCCGGTGCGTGTCCATTACGGAGATAGTGGGCTTGTCGTATTGGCTGACATCGACAACACAGTATTTACAGCTTGGAGAGTGAGCATAGTATGGAACCGCAGCATCCCAGTTTTCATCGCGGTATTCAGCCTTGTGTCTACATCTCTAGTGATGTATCTGGTGATGATATCCTGCTTTGCATTCGATATATGGCTGATTGGGCAACCTGCTACGCAGATGATATTCTTCACGTCACGATCAGCTGTATACAACGGGCTATACCAACAAGTTTGGTGTCTCGCCATTTCCCGTCTTTCGCAAACAAGCCAACATAAGTACGTGATACCAGTCATGTTCGATCCGTTTCTGTGTCAGCTTAGTATTCCGTACATTTCTCTCCTTAGTGGTTTGGTTCTATCTTTATTCAATACGTTTCCATAAAGCTTACCACGCTCCGTGCAGCTATCATGGCTACACGTATCTGTGTCCTCGCTGGGGATACCCTGGCGATAGCTCTAACATGGGTAAAGACCTACAGATACGTAAAAGACCTCCATCAAGTTAAAGCTGCGAACGTGACAGAGAGGCTGATGCGTGACGGTTAGTGCTCGCACGGATACGCTCCAATGATTTGGATCAACACCCTGACGTTCATGACAGGAACACTGTATTTCGTGTGAGTGCGCATAGAGAAACCGCACTTCAGGTCGTGGCTCATAGTCTCACAACCGTTCAGTACGTTGCTCGGGTTTGGCCTGGCAGTACTGCTTATCAAGGTACTCATCGATACCATTCACAATCTAATTTATTGTTGACTATTTCTTGCACGACCGTAGAATACTATCCTCGTCACGTCTATCCTGCACACGTACGGCCTCCATCCCTCACTCACTCTACAGACGCTCACTCTTTCTAGGTTCACGGGCATACTCGTGTCTCGATTCTTTTTGGAGCTGCGCGAGGTTGCAATTGTAGAGGTGGAGAAACAGGGTGGTTCCTTAAGTCCGTCCGCGCCGTCTCAAGTCAGCTTAGGACAAGCAAACGAACAGATACTACGGGAAAAGTAGAATGCCCTTGCCTTAACAATTGCTTAACATCGATGATAACGTCCCCAGTATGTCAATGTGGGTTTGCGAAGATCGAACCCATTGCATGATACCACTATTCTAAACCCATACGAGAAATTCGTGCGTGCACAGGAAGATACTGAGATTTCTATATATCAAATTTACAAACGAGTACGTGCATACATATACACAACTAGACAGCAGGGGAGAATTCCAACGTAGTATATCGTATCTGACAAAAATAATATTACGGCACTATTCCACACGGAACCCTCAATCTTCATCCTCGAAGCGTAGTATCTGTGCATCCTCATCGACAGGAATATGCCTGTACCCTCTTCTCGGTCTGAACCTCGTAGTCGTTGACTCGAATTTTGAAGATATCCACTCCCACGCGATGCCGCCGAGGCCAATGAGGAACCACGGAACAGACGCGAGAGTAGAGAGTACACCGGAGCCGCCGGAGTATCTAGAGTTTCCTTCAGGTCCAGGCAGACGAATGGTCCTGTTCGAAAATCATGAGCTCTATGCATTTGGGTTGGACAGGAAAAATGCACTCACCCTCTAGCAAGGCCGCTCTTGTGATAGAACCAGTAACCAACCAAGCCAGCGAATAGGCAAGGGATGGCCAACACAAACAACCAGAAGAAGAATCCGTGTCCCTTGATACCAGGACATCTGTGGGGAGTACCTTGGTCCAGACGCAGGCCACCTTCGCAGGACGAGATGGGGACTTTTCGGTACGCCGTTCTCTCGTACCAGAATTCATCATCACCCCGACACGAGTCATCGCTGGCAAGCGCCTCTGTGCCCTCTTCCAAGACACACTCGCCATCTGCATTTCTTCGATGGTTGAATTCACTGGAGAGGATGTTAGTGAGCGACCTGATGACGCAGAGGTGGGATGTCTTACCACTCAAAGTCGACTGCAGAGCATTCACAGTGTTCCTGGATCTTTGCTTCGACCTTCTGTCGATCACCGATAACACAGTTTGCGGTTCGCTTGCGTCGATGGTACAAAGTCTGCCATAGAACGTGTCAGAGCGTCGGACTACACAGTAAAAACTTGTACTTACCCGGCGTCCGAAAAGACAAGCCTCAGTTCGGCTTTCACTAGGACTCCAGAGCTCGAAGTCGTCGTGGTTAGGATCATTTTCATCGTAGACACCTAGTTCAGTGAATCAGTCGCATGTGTCATGACGGTTGAGTTGCAACGCTTACATTGGCGGTGAGTAAGCGCAGAGAAGTCCAAGTGAACCGCAACAGCGGTATCCTTGGAGCGAGGGTAGAACCCAAGGAGGATGAATCTCCGACTCGTGTCTTCTTGCACGGTCACGATAGACTTCACCCAGACCTTTTCGTCCGAGAAGCGATACTCCCGCCAGTTCAGACCCTCGTCGGTACTGAACATGACGTGGTCCGTCGGTTCCTCGTCGTTCACCATA
Organism: Irpex lacteus; assembly: GCA_001986395.2. Taxonomy (NCBI): domain Eukaryota; kingdom Fungi; phylum Basidiomycota; class Agaricomycetes; order Polyporales; family Irpicaceae; genus Irpex; species Irpex lacteus. The sequence continues at coordinate 50,082 of MQVO02000032.1, read as the reverse complement.
ACTAGGACTGAACCTGAATCACCGAACTCCCAGAGATGGGCATCCTTGTGCACTTCCTCCCATGTGAAACCGCCGTCACGGCTGAGGAAGGTGTCGCTGTCGGTGTAAGGCGCGAGCTTCTCGCCGACGTTGCCGACTGCCATGAGTAAACCAGGTACGGAGGGTGTGCTGTACGTGGCGCGCGAATCGAAACGTTCGGTGAATCCGTGCACATGCAAGGCGCAGCTCTATTCAGACAATGAGCACACAGCATCTTTAGACAAATATTGTTTCTTACCGTCGAGGTACACTCATACTTGTTGCCGTGTGAATCTACAGGAGGCGGTGACAACGGCTTCCAAGTACCACCTAGCCGCACAAAATCAGTACACATCCAACACCCAAAGAACACCAAACAGACCATCATTATGCGTTATCCTCGTCTGAATCTCCTTGGTGCCCGTCAAAGGCGCCGTATGCGGGTTCCCAACGACGTTAATAAGAGCGATCCCATCCAGTCCAATCATCTTCTCAAAATCGACGTATCCGTTGACATTGCGGTTCACATAGTCGACAGACACGCCAAAGTACGTTCCGTTCGAGTTCGATTTGAGGATATCGCCCCACCACAGGTTCGGCTGTTCTGAGACAGTGACGTGGAGGAACACCGATTTGGTGCTTGACTCTAGGATCGTGTATGCCTGCGTAAAAAATAATCACGGTCAAAATCTCGACTCCGATACTCTGTTGTCAGTGTGAAGCAGCGACTTACGTGCTGCTCGAGTCGGAGAGTCGGCGGGAACAATCCCGTCGCGAAACTTCTCCCGTCCAACGAGACTTGCAAATCGAGGGAATGCTTCTCCGGTTGATACTACCCGCCCACCAAACACATCAGCATCCTTCTCCACCCACCCAAACCAAAACCAAACACCTCACTCACCTCAGCGACGATCAAAAACTCCGAAAACTTCGCGAACCCAACAACATGGTTAAACAGCTTCGTCTTCCTGCTATAAAACTCCGTCCCACTGATCAACTCCAGGGGGTTATCATTCTGGAAGAACTTCTGGTTCCCGGCCTTCTTCGCATACGACTCGCACAGAATCTGGTTCGGGTCGATGCGCAGCTCCGCGTCTCTCGCCCACCCGCAGTTCCTCACGTACGAGTCAATATCATGCCACCGCCGGCCGTTGTCCGTGGTATAGAACGCCTCGACGTGGCAGTTCGGTCCGAACGCCGCGCAGTCCTTTTGGCCTGTCCAGATGAGGTAGTCGGAGTGGATGGGATGGAAGTGCAGCACGGCGAGCCCGAAGCCGTTGGGTGGGAGGGGCGCGTCGAGCGAGTACCAGGTTTTGCCGGTGTCGGTTGTGTAGTAGTACTTTTGCGACTCGGTAATTAGGTAGGCACGGTCGTGGCTGTAGGCGTGCATGTAGAAGGCGACGAACTTCTCGTTGGGGAGGATTTGTTGCCAGTAGTAGCCTTCGCTGCTTGACTGCCAGATGCTGTGGTCGGCGAGTCGCACGAGGATCGTCTGGGGAGTATCAGGTTCAATACGTGTCTGGTCTAACGTGTGAGGAGTACGAACCTGTGATTGCTTAAAGTACGAATACTGCTGTACCACAGCTGGGAACTCCGTCTACCCCAAAAAAGTCAACCACTGCTCTTCTGCAACATAACCAAACAGTAAAAACTCACAATCTGATGAATAATCTCCCCTTCCTGCGGTTGCGCTACAAACCCCCAAAAAATCAGCATCCCTCACACTCTCACCACACCACACCACCCAGCATTAAAAAACGTAAAACTCACCTTGCGAACAACTCTTCTCCACCTTCTCGTCCTTCTTCAGCCCGTGGTTGCGATCACATGTGTTCCCCGGGATCTTCACATACCCCGACGAGCCCATGTACGTCTTCTTCGCGTCGTCGGGCGCGCACACCCCCGCGGGGATCGGCTCGGGGCCCACGACGACGCATTGGGAGCCTTGCCGGATGAAGTTGTAGTCGCTGGCGAGTTTCGTGAGGTGGGATGAATGAGGTAGTAGGAGAAGGGTAGAAGGACGTACCACTCGTAATCTTCGTCCGTACACGGACAATCTTCATACTTGGCGATCGGGTCGATAAACTTCTTCCCCACAAAACAATCCGCCCCCGCCTTTCTCCTCCTATAATATTGCTATATACCCCAATCAGCTCTCTCATTCTCCATCCTCTGCCCCTCCACAAAAAACACAAAAAAAACACAAGAAACGGAAAACAAGACGAACCTTATGCCCCATCAAGCACTCATGACTCGCCGACCTAGCCTGCCAATCCTCAAAATCGCTGTCCCCACACTGCCGACTCCTCGTCCCCGCAAAATCCAAAAACACCACCGCCACCGGTCCCTTGTTGTTATTCCCGTTGTTCCCGCCGTTGCCGTTTTGATCGCGCTTGGACACTTGCCCGAAGAGGATGAACTTTTGTGAGGTCGAGTCGGGGATCGTGGTTAGTAGGCGGGCGCGCAGGTTTATTCCGATGTTGTATTTTTTCCTGGTGATGGAGATGGAGATGAAGATTGTTAGAGGAGTTTGGAGGAGAGGGGAAAGGGGAAGGGGAAAAGGAAGAAGAAAACTCAACGCACCAAGTCCTCCCAAGATCAGTCGAATACCGCACCTCATCCGTAACCTCCTCATCCCCAACGACAACCACCACACTCCCCTGATCCCCAAACTCATAAAGATGTGCGTCCCTCCTAACCATGCGCCAACTAACACCAGCATCCTCGCTCATCCACGTATCACACTCCTCATACGGCCTCAAATACTCGCCCACGCTCCCCACGCCCATCACGAACCCCGGCGCAGGCGACGAAAACACCAGCCCGGAGTTTCGCGCGTCCGTCACGCTGTGCAGGTGCAACGAGCAGTCGTCGTCTGACGGGTTGCACGCGATGCGATGGCCGTCTGCGTCCGTCGAAGGAGGACGAAGGCGCGTCCATGTCCGTCCGTCGTCGAACGTGATGCGACTCTGGATTTTCTTAGATTCGCGGCGCGCCTCTACTTCCGGCGCGTTCGCCACGACGTTCGCAAGTCCTACGCCCTCCACGCCGTACAGATTCTCATAATCGACGTACCCCCATTTATTCCGGTTCGTATCGTGCAGGCTCTCAGTGAAGAACGTCCCATTCGAGTTACTCACGAACAACGTCCCGATCGTGTTCCGTTCGTGCAGCATGACGTCCACGCCCAACGAATGCGTCGTGCTCTCTACGATCGTGTACGCGTTTTCGCGCAGTTGCGCGGAAGACGCGTGCGGGAATCTGCCCTTGGCCCAGGTTTTGGTGTCGATTGTGACGTAGAGGAGCATGTCGCCCGTGTTGCTGGACAGGTCGCGGAGGGCGACGACGGCGAATTTGGAGACGATGGCGAAGGCGACGACCCCCCGCGCGTTCTTCCCGATCCCGAGGTCCTCGACGCGTTGGTCTTGGGAGAAGAAGTCGGTCGAGGAGAAGAGTTTGCTGGAGGAGAGGGAGTGCATGCCGTTGCTGCTTGTGGAGTCGAATGCGACGCAGTAGACGAGGTCGGGGTGGGCATCGTGTTTGAAGTCCTTGGTGCTATGTGCGAACTGGCATTTGCTTGTGTCGCTCAAGAGCAATTGCGCCTCGCTGGAGAACGCGTCTTTGGTGTAGTATGTCTCGTCCATGCATGTTTGGCCGAAGATCCCGGAAGAGCAGCGGGTGCCTTGGTAGAGGATGTAGCCGTATTTCTTGGGGTCGGAGTGGAAGGAGATCGGTTTGCCTATGTAGGCTGGAGGTACGGGGACGTTGAACGATCGCCATGTCTTGCCGCGGTCATCCGTTCGGTAGTGTGTGGTCCCTTTTGTTAGAATGAATGCCTGTGTTGTAGAGAAGTTAGAGCTGTGTGTTTATAGAAAATGTGGCGCGATATTCTAGGCGCGCTCTACTAGCACTCTCCGAACCGAGGACATGTTAGACCTTGCATGTTCAACGAGGTGCCAGGAGAGTGATAACAGAGTCAAGCTTCCGGCCCAGAATATTCCACAAGTCAGAGACATTCGGATTACGCACGTAGTTGTTGTCGAACGGATGCTCTATCACCATCGCCGCCTTTCCCTCAGGAACATCATCCGCCCGCTTCCATGCCTTTCCCTCGTTATCCGACACATACACATTACCCAGTTGCGCGTCATGGTACACCACAGAAGTGGTATCGTCGAAGAAGAAGAGTCGAGCGGGTAGGTTCTGGAAGTAGGAGATGGTGCTCTCCGGCTCGCGCTGCGCAATGACGAAGCTCGCGAGCACGAGCAGTGACCAGAGGAAGACTGCCGTGCGATGTGGGGGACCCATTGCTGTACCAGATATAGTCAGTATGTAAGCTGTAGATATAAAGAGAAGACAAGTACCGAGGTCGAAGTGGTTTGTTGGAGAGAGGTGCTGAACAGCTTAGCGCAGCGGTGGTGGATCTAGCGCCCTGATTGGCCACGTCCTTGCGATCGCGTCGAAATGCATCACGTGCTCTTCGTCGAAATTGAGTCCGATACGTCCGAGATCACCGACCCCAAGCTTCTCGTCCGTCCAAGTTGAACATGCATCCTACTATATGCGTCACTCCAGAGTCCATATCGCCTCCATACGGCTGATCAACCATGCATATACTTATGCATGTTCGAACGAATCCATCGCTTGGCGCCTATGATACATCGGTGACATTACCTGACGCCTCCATCTCCTTCTGAGCCACAGGCCCACAGCAGTCCAGTGGTATGAGCAAGGCCTGCAGGATAACTGTATGGTTTATCTATACTACCCAGGTGTTAACGTTCATACTTACATGCGATCTTAGTCTGCTTGCAGCCCTACAGCATCCAGTCGACGTGCTATGAGGAATCTCTCCCCCACTCACCATACCGAACATCACGACCGGGACTCAACTGTCCCTAACCGTGAATGCAACACCGCTGAAGTCGATGGCTTATACACTAGGCTTCGTAAAGAATGAGTCGGAACTGGTACTGACTAAAGAAGTCGTCGTCGAACAGAATAATTGAGCAGTTGGACGAAGATTGGTGGTCCAATGTTGGCACTCTCGGCGTGTAACTTCCTGGTACGTTTCGCTCACGCAAGAGCATTGGGTGCTCGTAAGGGTTGCCTCTCCCAGGATCCTATCCCAAAACTATGGAACAAGAGTCTGTCGCTGACGTGCTGCACCTCCCTCACCACCGCGGTCTCCTCGCCTGTGGTATGTTATACGTAGGTTTTCGTCGCTCTATCAATATTCTTATGATTCTGATCACTCTTTCTCGTCGAGTACAATCATTCACTAGCTTCACACTCCTGTGCCACAGCTTACCTGAAATGCCAGGGGCGAGCTAGACGTCTGTATCGAGACTGCTACCCTACCATAACGACCTACGTGAGTTCGTCAGCTATCCTTCCCCTATTCTCGTTTTCTCCATTCGGTCGACGAGCTGACACTTCGTTGGGAAGTCTGTATTACTAGATTGAATGGCAGATGACTGGGTGGCTTGTGACAGGCCCAGGGCAAAACACACATGTACATGTGAGACTTTGCCCGGGTGCGTTCTGACTGTCTTTCTCCTCTGGCTGTATGCTCTATACAGACGCCGTCTTAACCTCCTTGGGTTGAAGAGGTTCTTGCGTCGGATGGCAAGCACGAGAAACATATATCAGAAACTCAAGTGATTCGATAAAGCAGAAGCAAAGAAACAAGTCCCGGTCCCATGAACTGTACTTGGAGATGCCTCTGTCGGTGACGTACCTGAAAAATCTCAGTTTGATACAAGAGTCTGCCGCTGAACTACTGCCCCTCCCACACCACCACCGCCTCCTCGCCGCGTAGGTTTTCATCGCTCTATCAATGTCCTTACGATGCTGATCACTTTTTCTCACCAAGTACGGTCGTCTAGCTTTACTGCAGGGATAAGCCAGACATCTGTATAGAGACTGCCACCCTACCATAACTACCTCAGTGAGTTCGTCCGTTATCCTTCCTCTGGTTCCTTATCCTCTGGCATCAATCGACGAGCTGACACTTCGTTAGGAAGTTTGTATCACTCGGTTCAAAGCTTTTGCACTGGCAGGTGACTGGTCGATGACTGGTGCCAGGCCCAGGGAAAAAGCATACATGGACATGTGAGACTATGTTCGGGTGCGTTCTGGCTGTCTCTCTTCTCTGGCTTCTGTCGGTGACGTACCTGAAAAAAATTCTTGGTTTCATACATCAACACAAGAGTCGAATTCTCCCGCAAATGCAACGAGTGTCGGAGGAGCCCTCTCAATCAGACTATGCGTCGTGACGAGGATGAAATGAAATACAAGACAAGACGTGTTGAGGACATCAAGGAACCGGTCCTGGCTGTTAACGTTTATTACCGGCACCCAGGACGGCAATGAAGTCTAGGAACCAGCGATGCAGATGTGCACTCAACGTGGTCCCAGCGAAGGGCCGAGGAGATGATGTGTGAGTCTCGAAGCCCCGATGTTCCTAACTTAACTCTTATCTGACATCGTGCGATGACAGAACCACAAGGTCAATGCGATTGAAGATCTACTCGGCGGGCACGACGGGGAGCCTCATATATCCCGTAGGAGACCCCGCAGTGGTGACTGCGAGTGAGTGAGTCTGGAAGGAACGAGGACGCACGCATCAATGACTGACATTCGTACCCAAGCGTCCAATTCTAGAGACACGAGATTACTTCGAGCCTAGGTTTGTCGGCTTGTAGTACTTTATCTGTCTGACGAACTGAATTTCAGAGTCTCCAAAGGCACCAGCTGCAGTTAAGTTCTATCTACTGACAAGCTGTCCGGCATGGGTGAACACCACTGAACAGTTTGTTGATACAGCGGAAACTTACATATCTACGTCTCATATAGGCGGAACGAGGACAGAATATCATAGCAGGAGACATATCTCACTCGACGCCATACCACCGCCACACCTCTGCTCCTCCAAGTGCCAGTGTCAGCGCAACCACCCGATGGCTTCCAAAAGCTCGGATGTCGCCATTTTACAGAGCATTGGAAGTGACTTCGTGCGCTCATTCGTCTCGGTCGTCCTCGAGACATGGCTCGTAGGTACGTAATCTCACCTTAGATCGCATGAACAAAGAAATTGGCAAGTGCTGACGCCTGATCTCCCTCGGTCGCATTTTTGGCAGCCATATACACCATTCTCGTCGTGAAAGCCGGAACTATCCTCCTGTACGTCATTTCAGCATGCTGCACGCTCTTCCGTGCGATGATATATAGCTGATGGACAATAACAGCCACGAAGATCGCCGTCGAAACGGGTCGGCGTTGGTGATGTGGATTCTCGTCCTTCTCATTTACGTTATGGATATCTTTCTTTGGGTCGTCGACGTCAGGAACGTCGTCGCGGAGCTCAACACAACGCTCATCGATACCCACCCCGGCACTCTCGACGAGCGCTACAAGAAATCAACCAACTCTATCCTCAAGCTGTCACTCGTAGATGATGCCGTTTATTCGTTCATGGTACGTCGCAGTTCGAGTCCTACGTTATACTCCAGCAGGTACCGACTGATCGGTGGATGGACCTTTACAGACGATCCTGGGAGATGCAATCGTGTTACGGCGTGTCTATGCGTTCTGGTCTCATGGACGGCGAGAACGCATCTTCATGTTGATCCCGTGCGCAACTTGGCTCGGCTCCGTCAGTGAGTGCCGCTCACGAGTAAAAAATAACAGAGCATGGGTTAACATGTATACATTCGACTCCAGATTTGACGGTCCTGCTAGGCTACTGCGCTGCGCGTTCAGATGGAGAAGTCAGTTTTGGCCAGTTCGAACATCCAGCATTCTGTAGAAACATCCAGGCGGCCGCGTATTGGGCGCAGCTTGCGACTTCGGCGGTCTCTACGCTGATGATAGGCATCAAAACATGGTACGTCCGAGTGTCATGCCTCAGGCCTCAGTAGCAGTGGCCAAAGCTCATAGTACATTGTTGCTTCGTCGTGATAGGATGTATCGACGCATGGTAAAATCATACATGACCGACTTGCGCGGCCGCTCTCCGGCTAACAAAGCTATGCTTATACTGGTCGACACTGGGCTTTTGTACACCTTGTTTTTCGTACGTTTTCTTCTTGCTATTAGGTACGAATGGCGTAGATGCTGATTAATCGACACGTAGCTTTCCGAAGTGCTTCTCAATATCGGCGTGTTGGACGGCGCAATCAATAAGGACGCTCGGTTAGACTTTGCCCTCGCAGTGTATGACTTCCAAACGAGTACCATGGTCGTAAGTCTGGAGTACGAGTTACAAGGATGAAATGACTATAATTTGACAACTTTGTTCTTGGCAGGGCATCTACCCGACCATCATCGTCATCCTCGTACATACTCAATGCTTCATGCTCGACAAGGAGGGCAACACCGCCGCGCTTACCACCATCAACTTCGACGACAGTCGCATCCCTGGGCGCCGAGTTGACACTACCACTGCGGATGATATAATGACTATCCCATCGATAGACTGGCGAGACATGGAAGGTCTAGGGAGCGGGGTGCTGGAAAATACGACCAAGAGAAGCGATAATGACAGCGAAGAAAGGTCTGATACGGAGATCTATCTGCGGTCTTTTCAGCCTAGGATGGGAATAGAACCAAATGGGATTTTGGAAGCACGCAAGGATGATTAGTTTCATATTCTAATATGATGTACTGTAGAACTCTTCATTACTCGCGACGATAGGATGGCGTGTTCGACTTGTCATGCTAAACGATTGTTACCTCTGCCCTTTTTTACACTCTGCATGTCAGACAGCTAACAGACGTAAGAGACAGCGCCAAGGATAAACAGCCTTCTTCGCAGTTACATGGTCGGTGCGACAGCCTCAGTTCATATTTGTTTACCCAAATACATGACTGTCCTAGTAAAATTAGATAAGAATCATTTCTGAGTCAATCTCCTCGGCACCAAAATCGGGGCTGCTCAGCATGTTGTCTAGCCGTGTCGCGTTCTGGATCCCACGTAAGTCCAGCAGAAACCGAGAAACGAGTACGGCAGAGATCCTGGCGTGTCATTAGGTTCGATCAGCCCGAGCTGATTTGCACGAAGTGAAGAGCGTAACACGCACGTATGCACAACTGAGAGTATCAGTGTTAGGTCCTGCAGTGGTATAAGAGCTCGACACATGGAAGAACCCGTTGGGCCTCACGCACCTGAAAGATGAGAGTACATATATTCAGCCCTAGCATTGCCCTACACACCAAGAAATGCCGGCCTTAGACGAATGACTACTCTTTTCATCTTTCAATACTCACATAAAATATAATGTCCCTAAGAGAGTGCAAGTTTCAGCGGTATTATATATATATGCAGGACCACTAACCGTCGCAAACCAAGCACTCAGTTACCGAAGCTATGCGCATCTTGCGCAACTGTCTGAGGCTTCCGAATGTCTTAGTCCAAGTTATGAGAAGAACGCCCATATCGCTGAGAAGGACACAGATACGCATGAATTCGTTGGCTGGCAATACGAGAGGGTTGAGTATTGTGCTTGAAATGATGACTGAGCGCAACACTCAACTACTGCCGAGCAAAAGTCAGTATATCGTCATGAGTCGCAAAAAGAAAACTTGCATTCGTTGTACCAAAACTGAGTAGCGCGGCTGGATTTGACACCAAGGACGATGTGTCTCTACGGAATAGGTGAGTGTGCCTGTGCCAGTCGCATAGAAATGCTGGGCAAGAGAGCCCATATTAGCCAATTCTCACGTGACATATTTAAGAGGGTATGAATTTACCGTGTATATGGCAAATGAAGTGAAGAAAAGGCCAAATATTATCCAAAACACTAGACGGCGATGAACAGTGAAGAGACTTGCTCGCAAAGCGGGGAATACTAGCGTCAAATCAGCTGTTGAGTTGAGGCATCGCGGTGGTATAGTACGCACAACAAGAGATCAGGGTTAACACGAGGAAAAGAGCTTCGTAAACCCTCTCGAGTACCGCACAGCTACGGACGTTAAAAATATTATCAGGTCTAAAATTTGGAGTTCTCTAGACAGAGTAGAACGTAGCTTACCTCTGCGTAATTATACAGACACAGGACACCATTGATCAACACACGGAATTGGACCTGAGACGTAATTGGAACTCACCGATGGACTCGCTTTGTGCTCCTTGATGGCCGCAACTATCCCCATTGCCAGTGCCGTATAACGATTTATCAAGAATATCACGGAACCCACAGACAACCGACGATGCCATATGAATTCGACTTCACGGTCAAAGGTAACAAGATGGTCATAGATTGTGAGAGCTACTGCAGATATCAGCGAGAAGGATATATCACAGTAGAATGAGACGCACCCGTTAGCACGCCATGCACGTATAACCGTAGACGGCTTAACAGGCAGTCAGGTCCTGAGAGCAGCACTGATTGAGGAAACAAAGGCACGTACAGCTCTGCCTCAGATTGTAGATGCATACGCCTGTCGTTGGCAGACTCGTATGGAGCGGTTTCAAAATGGGACGGGGTATTGAGTCCAGTAACCTGGAGATAGCCCAAGGATCGTCTTTATGCCGCTGGTCTATAATATTATGATTTCCTTGCGCCGGTTATGTCAAGGTAGCGGAGCCCATAGCTGTCACACAGTCTTGTTCGTACTTAGCATGTATTGTGGGCGAGAATGACATCTTTTCCGACCGCTCAGCACTTCTGGCGTGCACCTAGCGGACCATGTCTCAGAGATAAGAGTGGCCTTGAAGCTTAATGGCGTCACATACGGTCATCAGGAAATACGTGACACTCTGTGCCTAGATATAGATACCGAAATGAAGACGCACGACAAGGATAGCGGGCAGACGACGTACGGAGTTTCTCACCCCCTGGCTGTTCCGAGTCGGAGCCAAGCGAAGTGGCGAGAAATTTGTCGAGAGAGTGCACGGAGGATGATAAGACGCGATGCCCCTCACTCGGGATGCTGACTTGACCACACTGGCCAGTATCGAACGGCTTGTTCATTAGATTCCAAGCATCTGCATCAGGTCCTGAGTGTATCGAACGCACACACTATTTGGATCATGTGGTTCGGGCAGGAGCTATAGCTCTACGTGATTCCTTCTCAGCCTCCATGCAGTCAATAATGTGATTCACTTACTAGAGGAACATCTCCGGAGATGTCGTAGACATCCTATCTTTTCCTGATAAAAAACGCAGTACTTGACGATTCGGTCATGTCACAGTACCCTGCGAAGAGCCTCCATTTCGGATTTACCCAGGTGATTCACTGTTTTATGTTACTCGAGACTAGCGGTCAAAGCCTGTCAGTATATCAAAGGATCTTCTTACATCTGTACATCATTTTGCTTGTATTATCTCATGAATACTACATTAAAACGTACCATTCCCTCGATGCGCTTCGAGCTTCGTTAATGAACACGTATACCATCAACTTGATCAACTCTCTAAGTGTACAATAGCAGTGATGGTTCTCGGGAAACCATCCCAGCTATTGTACAATCAGAGAGCGAGACGTCGTGTAAGACCAAAGTGAGGGATGTAGGGGTTTCTGGAGGATGTGGTTGCTATAGATGTCGAGTTGGGTCATACACGAGAGAGGTGTCGAGGGTTAGAGGAGAGGAAACGGGATGGTGAAGAACGCCTCATTACGTACATGACCATGGGCATCGCCACCAGAGTCCTTGTAGAGCTAGGAATCATGCAGAGTCGAGGAAGCTGTGGCTCGACATCGTGGTCGAAGAGAGACGTGTGTGCCTCGAGAGCGCCGGAAGAAATTCAACCTTCTCTGCCTCGTGCCTCGAAAGTGCGAATTTCGGCGAATTATTATATTTTCGTCATACTTCACTGCTATACGCTACCACCCTACTACAACTCTGAAAGCGTATGTTTACGTGTGACACTAGATGTACTATGTACAATACCACAGGCCCGAAAAACGAAGCGACGACGGTACCAATGTTCGAAAGCATGACGGACACGACAGACAGATGCAAATGCGAAGAATAAGTAATAGTGTGTGTGTGTGTGAGAGATAGAGGGGGGACAACAAGTGGTCAATGGTGGGGGAGGGGATGGAATGGTAAATGTACCGGGGTCACGGTCTGGATGGCGGTGTCTAGTCTACATACAGAGTTGCGTTGAGTTCGAATAGTGATAGTGTTGCGTACAATAAACAGATGAAGATGAGTAAGTCCAATTGGGAGGGGATAGGATATGGTACGAGAGCTGAGAGGGAGGCTGGAGCGAGCAAGGAGGGGCAGTCTCATAAATAGAGACGGGGGCGACTAGCGACGACAGTCGGAAGTCAACAAGTCAATGTCCAAGCAAAACAGGTAGGAAAAGTCAAAGTAAAGTCCGCTATAAAAGCAAAGCAAATCAAAGCAAGTCCACCGAGGGGACTTATAGGAGGGCAGAAAACACGACAGCACCGAGGGCCATCGCTCCAATAGACACGCTCATCGTACGTCCAGCAGCGCTCTTGCCCGAGTCCGAGTTATCGTTGTTCGCGCCGGTCGTATTAGCAGAAGGCGCCGAGCTCGTAGTGTTCGTCGAGTTCGTCGTCGGCTGCTGCACATCGAGCACGTTCCACTCATTCCTAATCATCCCAGCCGCACGCTCCGCAAGCCCATATATCGGCGCCATCAAATGCGCGCTGAGCTGAATAGTGAACACGCTAGCATCGACGACTCTCACGTTCGCGAGCCCATAGACCTTCAAGTCCGAGTCGACGACGCCGCCTTGGTCCTTAGGGAGCATAGCGCACGAGCACGACGGGTGGAACTCGGTGCCGTAGGCGTTGGCGATCCATTTGTCCCAATCGTCGTCGGATTGGACGGACGAGCCGGGCGAGACTTCGACGAGGGCGTTGTCGGAGGAGGCGAGGGGGGCCGTGGAGCCGAGTTTGCGGGCGAGCTTGAGGCCCTCGCGGAGGATTGTGCGGTCGGCGGAGTGCGACATGTAGCCGGGGTCGATGGAGGGGGCTTCGAAGGGGTCGGAAGAGGTGATCCAGATGTGGCCTTGGCTGCGAAACAGAAAAAAATATATGAGTATCGCGATCGTAAAAAAATGATGAAGTACGCACCTCAACGGATGTTGCAACGCCGCTTGGATAGCAACCGTCTGTGCACCCTGAGGCGTTCCCGTCAAACTCAACAAAATCTCCACCTGTCCGATCTGCTGCGTCAGGAAGCTAGCAGTCGCGTTGTAGATCGTCTTGTAACCGGCGATGACTGTAGGGTCTTGGCTGGGTAGAAGAGTGGATGCGGAGCTATCGAGGGCCGAGACGACGTTGTCGTGGAAGGCCTGATAGGAGTCGAGACCGACGAGGTCTGAGAGGTTGGCGTAGGCAGTGGCGGAGTTGATGTAGGACATAAAGGCGGCCTGGGAGACACCGTCGGGCTGGATAGAAGATTGATTAGCTGGATACGACGTGTGCCGTTAGGAATGAACTTACGAGATCGTTGCTCGAGTGGATCTGAGCAGCGGTAACGGCGTTGGTCTTGAACGACACCTGAGTACTCTATATAATATTGTCAGCATGATGGACGACCGAAAATAAAACAAATAGCACGTACGATATGGTCCTGCAAGTGCTGACCGACACCAGGCAACTCAATCTGAACAGGCACGTTCGCACTGCTCAGCACGTCCTTCGCGCCAACACCACTGTGCATAAGCACATGCGGGCTACCGACGGCACCACCAGCAAGGATAACCTCCTTATTAACCTTCACCTGTTTCCTCGCCGCCGTACTCGAGCTCGCAAACTCAACGGCCGTAGCGTTCTTGTTTCCGTTGCTGTCAGTCGAGTTACCGAAAATGAGACGAGTGACGGTGTTTCCGGTGAGGATGGCGAGATTGGAGCGCGGCGGGAGGGGGTCGATGTAGGCGGAACGAGCGTAGGAACGGGTCCAGTTGGATGGGTTGATGGCGGAGGTGGCGACGAATCCGCCAGAGTCGTCTCCACCGTAGGCGTCGGTGTTGAGCGGGATGCCGATGTTGGCAAGTGAGTCGGTCCAGTCACCTACGATGCCTGGCACGCTAATGGGAGTTAATAAATTATCAGTAAATGAGACGTTCAGGAGATGATCGCGACGGTACGCACTATCCTGGATAAGTGACATGAACTGGGCCACTCGTGCCACGGCTGACCGTGTTAAATTGAACATTGCCTGCTTTGCGAACAGCGTCGGTGGGAGGGGTGAAAGTCTCGCTGGTCTGCATGCCCGCGAAGAGGCTGTCCCAGTTCCACTTGTCCGAACCACCAGGGACGAGAGCCGCCCAGGCATCGATTTCGGTTTTCGTGGGACGAACCATGTACATGCCGTTAATGGCGGACGACCCTCCAAGGACTTTACCGCGTGGCCAGGTAATAGTACGGCCATTGGCACCGGATTGTGCGGTGGTGGTGAAAGCCCAGTCGTAGGCGGAGCCGAGGAGAGATTGGTAGTAAGCGTTCGCGGGGGTGTCTGTGGGCGTCGCATCTCGATCAGTAAGTTAATCACGACGAAGCGGTGAAGGGAAGACGCACTGATTGAGTCCTTGACGTCGTCACCCGAGTCTCCTGCCTCGATACAGAGAACAGTGTGATTCGAGTCTTCGGAGAGTCTGGCGGCAAGGACAAGACCAGCGGTGCCTCCGCCTACGATGACAAAATCGTATGAGTCGGCAAGCTGGGATCCGCTGGCGAGGATGTTGGCGCGTTTGTCGAACGCATTATGTTGTTGTCGTGATTCGAGGTCGTGACCGTATTTATCGTGATGGATGTCGCGGTGACCGCCCTGGAACGCAGCTGCGTATGTGGAGAGTGAGACGGCTGTGAGCAAAAGACTCGCAGACCGCATCACGTAGGAGGGTATAGGGGAAAGGGAAAGAACGAAGGAGGTGGTTGTTCTGAGACACAAGTCGAAAACTTATGAGGGAAGAGGAAAAGAGAGGAACGGGCATGGTTTGCCCGTCTTTTATAACACACGGAGTGCCGAGGTGCCATATCAATAATGGACGGCCTAAATGGTCTATTCCACCCTCCAGCACCACAGGGAATTGTTTCGGGGCTTCTGCTGCATGCTGGGGTTGTTGTTCTTTGTGGCTCCCCTTGGAAACAGCCTGCCTCGACGCCGTCTTTTGGTCAAGCTGGGCTGGTCGAGACGACACCGACGCCTGACCTGGACCCCGCCTAACCGCCGTTTATCTCCTTTTCGGGCAAAGGCGCCGTCAATCTTTGATCTCCACGTGGGTCAATTCACCTCCGACCCCGGATGACACCGCCCACCCTTGTTCCTGGAGCCAAGCGCCCCGACTCGACGCCATCAACAATGACTGCAACCGCTTCCGCTCGTCGTGTGAGGTGTCGAGCTCGACGTCATACTCGACTGCCGCAGCCCGCTCTTCGTGTCCAGTGGAAGTATTATCGACGGCCATCGCACGCCTCTTCCGTTAACTTCCGTTCAGTCTTGTGTGCGGTCAGCAACAGCCGTGTCCTCGAGGCCGACTCTGAAAACGACAAGTATATTGTGCACCGCCCGTTCGTAATTAATCTGGTCACTAACTTCCGTCCACAGGACATTCACACCTCTTCCACGAGATGCTGTGCAACACGTACCATCACTGTCTGGAATTCGGATGTGCATGTCCACAACCTTTGACATACAGCGTCTGGCCATCCATCCGAGCGCACCCTACCGTAACACAATGTGCACGCGGAAAGAAGCTACCTACCTCTCACTGCAAACGATAGCGGTGTCACGGTACGCTCACGCATACTGACCACATGCGTCTCGTTCGTCTTCGTAGTTATAAGGTCCACGCTGACGCCTCGCAGCAATCCCGACGGGCCCACTACACCGCGCAGTGTATATAAGCGACGTCTTCCAGGTCACTACTCTGCCATACTTCTCTGATACTGCCAGCTTTGTATCTACGTGTACGTATGCGCGCACCTTACAAACAAACCGGCTCACCAATATACAGACGATGGTAAGTACAATCCCCGGTTATATCTCGAGAAAAGGTTCGCTCATCTGATCATCTGACCGCAGAGCTTCTAAATACTATAGCTAAGAACTGGCACGGACACTCCGCCATCACACATGTTGTAGAAGTTCAAGTTCAAGGCGGCTCCGACTTTGCGTACGTACTTCAGTGTTTGACTGTATCTTCTGAGCGGCCACCGATCGCGACCACGGAAAAGCCATTCGTCCCCACCATACAGCCAACTCCAGAACGCTAGGCCACCCATCATCAGAGTCAGTACGTACCAACGGACTTGGCGGGAGGATGCCGCAGAGACATCGACGTACCCACTCGCTCAAGCGTGCCCGGCCCAAAGACCAGAGGTTTTTGGTAATCCGCTCTATGTATGTACGCAAAGGTGGCCCATCGTTCTGGGTTTAGCTGTAATGCGTCTGCATACCCTGCTGCACGAAGGACCAAGCCTGCCCCCAAGAAGCGAGATCTGGTTTATATTTATCTTGCCAGAAGCTTGGGTTGAACGTACGCTAAATCGTCTTCGAATCTCGCTGCAGAGTCGCTGACAGCTTCCCCCTCAGCGTGTCACGCACCTCCCTTCCACAAACCACGGCCATAATGTCTCGGTACGTTTTCGAGCTTGAGCTCGAGTCTAATCCTAAGTATACTTCTAGTGTCGGAATTCCAACCAGGAGCGGGTGAGTCGGGTTCTTCGGGGAGTTCAGCACCACGGTCACATCGTCGTAGCAAGGCTTCTCATGGACACCACCACCGTCATGTTCACTCGGTAAAGCGACCCACGTCGTCATTGTTGAAGCCTGAGGAGTCGCGCTATTTGAAGGTCGGTGTGTACAGTGGTGTATTCACGCCCGGTATAGCGACGTGTAGGAGATAGCTTCAGAGTTCCCGCGCTTTCGAGCAAATACCATCCCCTGCTCCCTCACACTCACGCCTTACCCTTACGTTTATGCTCTCACTCATGGACACCAAATATCTCCTCAACACCGCACACAGACGGTTCATGTTATATTCATCGTTCCTTTACGCTCACGCTTTTTTAACGCTCAAGAGCCGAGTTTAATTCGTACGTTCGTACGGCTCACTGTGATGAACTCCAGTTTGAAGGCGTGAAAGTGTGAGGTTTGAGAGTTTGAGGAATTTCTGCCCTTGGTTGCTTGAGTGTACGGCCAGAGCGTGCGTACGCAAAAGTCTGCGTAGAATGCACTGTTCAGCGAAGTAAGATAATTCTTGTCGTAGTTAAAGCTTGAAGCTTGAGTATGTTACACGGTCAGCGTGACTCATAGACTTGTGTCGTCGTCTTAGAGACTCGTGGAGCTTCCCCTACTTGACTAAGTTTATGAGGCGGTGGGGATCGAACGGTGGGCACAAGCACACCGGGCAGCGCGCAGGAGTTATGGCGTAGGGACACGCGCGATGATGAGTATCATGCGTTTCATTAAATAAGAATACAATGTACTGTACATAGATGCGTGTAGCGTGCTGTTGTTTGGTGAGACGTTAAGGTGCGTCGTCGTCGAGGCGGGTTGGGAGGTACGGGCATGAGGCGGGCGGGAGGCGGGTGACAGGTGTAGGCAACGAGTTGAGTGCGGTCCGAGTGGCAAAGGAAGTGGACGAGAGCAGAAGAGCGAAGCACAAGAGCGAATGAATAGAGAAAGAGGGGTAAACAGCACCGGCGACCAACCGACCGACGAGTTGCGTTGCGTTCACAAGTCGTTTCGACACCTCGACGCGTCTACCATCCCGCCCTTCCATCATTCACCTTGGTCGATCACAGGTTGGGCTACAGATGTAGCTCGCTGAGCTTGTGCTCAGCTGCCACAACCGTCGTGCCCGGGGCCTCATCGTCTGGCTTAGGATCGGGAGTGACATCCATCGAATGCTCATTTGGCCCCGCCGCTTCTGCGTGTTGTGACGTCGAGTAAACCTGGGTCGCTTTCGCCTTCTTCAGGTCCTTGTATTTCGCATCCCCCTTCGCCGTCCCCTTCGCCTCCGCCTTCACCTTCCTGTTCGCCTTCAATCTCGCCTTCGCTCTCAGCTTTGCCATCGTTGTCGCCCTTATCAGCTCTCTCGCCTGTATCATCTCTCGGATCCTCGCATCCGCGTCCATCTTTTCTTCTCCTCCATTTGACTCCAGAGACTGCAGGTGCAGTACATACTGCTCTCTTTCTTCATAAGGCGGCACCCAAGAGCCTGGGATTGAATACCGCCATTTCCAACGCCCATTCCAACCCTCGTAAAAATCACGACTCTCCCAGCATCTACTGAGATAGTTGGCGATGCGATCCGCTGAGATTGCCTACACCACCGTTGCGTGGACGTCAGTGTGTGCATGCGCAACTTGGAGTCCTGCCAGTTGGCTCACCTTCGACTCCGAGAACTTCCGTTTGTACTCCGAGGGCATATATCCCAAGAACTACGGCTCCTCGTTGAGGTCGAGAAGGATTATACTCAAGCATGGCACACACCATATCGTACGCTTTCCTAGTATTTGCGCGAACTTCTTCCCTCCATTCGTCCACGGACCACGGGAGGTCGATGATCGGCCTATTCCAAACTTCCTCTAAGTTCATGCTGCAAGGTCAAACGAAGGTCAGGGAGTATAGTACGTTGAGGAGGATCTACCACTCACTATTCGTTAACGCAGTGTACTACTGCCCAGTAAAAATCCGTCTCCGTCAGTTTATCCCACTCGCCAGCCTGGATGTCTGACGCGTCAGTAACATAGTTTGTTGTCTTCGAGACGACCTCTCGCGCCGTACTCACAGCGTCCACGGCTTTGAGCTTCTGCATTGCAGCCGCGGCCTTCTTCTCCGTCTCTGGGCCGATACGCATTGCGAGCAGTTGACCGTAAACGTTGCGTTCAAGCCATTAACCGCCCGTGCATCAGGCGACTCGGGTGTGGCCATGACCGATCGCTGGCCGCAGTAACTCGGATATCACCCATAACCTCTGGCCAGGCTCTAACGACGACGCGTCAGCACAAAGGCATTGCTGGTCCATGGGAGGGAGTGGCTGGTGATTGAAGGCTATGCGGGCATAACTAGTGATTAGTGACCGTGACTCTCGAAGAGGTGGAGGGTTATGGTGAATTAGCTCAGGGAGCTGAGGAAATGAAGGCGGTGCACGTACAGGTAGTAAGTATGGGACGGCGAGGGTAGAGAGGCATGTAGGTGTCGTAGTTGTGATGACGGCGGCCTGTTCTAAACTGCAACAAGAGTATAAACTATGTATCTCGGAGCCTGAGACGTACCAGTTCAATATCAGGAATCATGATGGTCCTACAAACGTAAGGCCTTCAGCATTAGATACGACGGTCACCTCAATCTACCACATACCACAGAAGCACTCATGAAGAGTGCAACGTACGTACGATTCGCAAAATCATCAGCACTTGGCAACTCGGAAGGTATAGGGATTTGAGCCTGTTGGTCGTCAAAGAGAAAGCACTGGTCATACCGGTCGCGCTGGTCCGCTCAGGTTCTACCCCGCATAGTACGCACGATTGCATTAAGACTACTAGCCTCTTAGAGCACACCTCAGAGCTATCGCTGATACTACACATCAATTGTGCGCATCGTACGAACACAATAACTGGTACTCATCAACCGGGAAGACATAATAAACATGTTGAGAATATGGCCTTCTCCAAGAGCTCCTACAGATGTAGCTCACTGAGCATCTTCTGAGCCCCCACGACCGTCGAGCCCGGGGCCTCATTCTGGCTTATGATCGGGGGAGGCTTCCATCGAATGCTCACTTGGCCCCGCCGCTTCTGCGTGTTGTGACGTCGAGCAAACCAGGGTCGCTGCCGCACTGCCTTTCGCCTTTGCCTTTGCCTTCCCTTTCGCCTTTGCCTTTGATTTCTCTCTCAACTTTGACATCTCTCTCGCCCTGATCATCTCTCTCGCCCTGATCATCTCCCTTACCTTTACCATCTTTTCTTCTTCCGTCATATTGGCTGCGGTCTTTTGCTTTCGTTTCAGGTCCAGCAAGTACGATACGTACTGCTTTCTTTCTTCGTAAGGCGGCACCCAAGAGTTTGGGTTCAACCACTCCCACTTCCAACGCCCAATCCAACCCTCGTAATAATCACGGCCCTCCCAGCATTCACCGAGATAGCGGGAGATACGGTCCACCGAGACCGTCTACGTCGTAATTGCGCGATTGTCAGTGTGTGCACATGCGACTTGGGGTCCTGCCAGAGGCTCACCGAATTCAAAATCTTCTGTTGGTACTCCGGTGGCATATATCCCAAGAACTACAATCATTCGTTAACGTACAAAGAGTCAGCCTCCAGCATGTCACGTACCATATCGAATGCTTTCCTAGTAGTCGCGCAAACTTCTACCTTCCATTCCTCCACGGACCACGGGCGGTCGATGATTGGCCTATTCCGAACTGCCTTCGAGTTCATGCTACAGAGTCGAACGAAGGTCAGGGGGTAAGTATGCTTGAAGAGGATGTACTTCTCACTATTCGTTGACGCAGTGTACTACTGCCCAATAAAAATCTGTCTCCGTCAGTTTATCCCACTCGTCGGCCTGAATTACTTACGGATACATCAGTTTGTCGTTCTTGAGGTGACCCCTCGCGCACTCACAGCGTCCACGTCTTTCAGCTTCTGCAATGCAGCCGCGGCCTTCTTCTCTGTCTCTGGACCGATACGCATTGCGAGCAGTTGGCTCTGGATGTTGCGATGTAGTATGAGGAAGGAGCTACAGGGCGGCGACCGCGTCACGGTTGGGCAGGGCCAAGTCTTTACATAATGAGAATATGCATCCCGAGTTGTGCGAGTACTATGATGCCGTCAAAATTGAACGTTCGAACATCCATCCCAGACTTACTGTACTCGTCATTTGTACACCGGCCGTCAGCTTGTAATGAGAGCTTGAGAGCATTGCTTAGAACCGGGTCACCATAGAAATCCAAGTCTTTTCAATCAGTTCAGTGTAGCGCTCATCGTCGAAGATCACAGAATCCGAGTGCCTATCGACTTCGCATGATGGGATGTACAGGCTTGTTTTCCTATACCCTTCTCAATCATAGTCCACTTTCATACGTATGTGTGACTTAGAATGTGTAATTTATATTTCTGTACACTTAGCAGATGCAAATGAAAGTGAGAGCAACGTACAAAACCAAATCCCCGACAGCAATTGCGAGTAGTTTAACGTTCAATGGGCCCTGGAGTCAGGACTAACCTAAACATAATACGGCCCGGGCGAGGAGAGTACTCCATACCCACAACATACCCCTACCCCGTGACGACGCGGCAAGAAGGCGACAGCTTGCCAATACATGGGAGGGAGTGGTTAGTGCGGTGGGCGAGAGAATGCCTGGGTGGAGGAGGTCCGCATGAGAGATGCATATGCAGACCGTTTCGGTAGGACTAGTAGTAGCTCTCAAGGAGGTGGAGGGCAGAGGTGGTTGAGTAGGGAGATGAAGTCGACTGACTATTGTCCGTTACGAGTTCATCGAGGGACTTCACTCGAGGTCGGAGGGACATCCTCACACTCTCCCACCAAAGCTGATTTTGGAGGGCGTCGAAAACCCACCGATGTATCCTCCCGACTGCCCGATTGCTACGTCCCGTAGATCGAGTAAGAACCTCGAGACGAGTATTCCTGTGATTCTATTAGATCACGACGTTGGTGCATGTGAGCCCGACCACTTTTCTGAAGAGAAAGAGGCGCGTACGTATGGTAGATCGTAATGACAAGTGGTGTCTGTTTAAGTCACTTGTCAGTGGAGATGGATATGTGAGGTTGAGCGTGCAGTGAGGCGAACCTTGACGAAGAGAGCGGTGAAGTTCAATATGAGGATGGTCCTACGAACATCAAGCCGTGAGCATCAGATGTGACACAGCACAATCAACCCGGTGATCACCCACGAAAAGTATAATGTGCCTGTAGTTCAAGCTAAAATCAGTATTCCATCGTCTCCTGAAACATTGTGCGCCTCTATCACTCACCGTCACGTACGACGCACTCCGTCACAGTACCCATCTTCATCCTTCGCAGTTGTGGTAAGCTTGTGTATGTTTTTGCCCAGGTGAACGCCAGGACGAGCGTGTCGCCGATGATGACGCACACTCGTACAATGTAATTAGCTATTTGTATTCCTACGTCAGAAGCGGTTGACCGATATTATTTGAAGCTTGTCGACTCGCCTCTATGTACGAATGTCAGCACACTGCGGGTTCGATGCAGTGGACGATCAGAGTGGACTTACGTCGTCATAGCCGACGAAGGTAGATCTGATTCTGCCTGACACCAGATCTGGTTGGTTTCCGTTATGACGACGTGAGTGCCTGAAGAGGTCGCAAACAGTGTCTGTATTGTTCGACATTTATAGTCGCTGTCAAATAACGTTCGGAAACGTGTCGATAGAGGATAGTCGCACGTACGAAATAAAGAAGAAAGGACGTCGCCATGAGAGAGAAGCAGATGACAAATATCTTCATATTTTTCTCCCAAACGACGCTCGCCCTCCAAGCTGACAGTACTGGATGTGCGCGTAAGAGCGGTGATAGGATACGTGAGTGAATGAGGCGATACATACCACACGTACAAAGACAGAGGGTGAGTATGGAACCCTCGTAGATTCGCTCCAGAATGGCACATCTAGAATGCGTCAGTGGCATAGTTCGTGGGGAAATTTATGCAAGGATAGAGCACACACCTCTACATAGCCAAACCAACGCACGATACATGAGTGGCGGCAGTACAAGATGTGACCGTACGCACCGCAACGCCGGGGAAAGAATTCTTCAGTATCAACGTAACGGCGAGCGACAGGAGTGCATATCGGTTGACAACGAAGAGCACCAGCCCTTTTGAGCGCTGTTGTCTCCATATACATCGCACTTCGCGATAGAGGGTGATAAGATGCTCATGAATAACCAACGCTTTGAGTGTCGTAAGATGAGCGATTCTTAAGCACAGGACTCGGAGTAGGAGAGCTCACTAGCGAGGATGAAGTATGTATACGTCCATGCTTGGCTAAACACGATGCAACCGGTGAGATATAATGACGAAGGAGAAGAAAAGGACTCACACTACGCGCATGGCGAGTCGGTCGGTGTCAGACGCCATATCAGGTGTGATATCCGAGCGAAGAGGGATCGAAGTCGAGAAGAGTCGAGCACGACTCTGGAGAAGCCATGCTGGCTTTTTATACGGCCTAGCTTTGCTATCCGGATAGCCTTAATCGAATCAAACCCTACCCTCTTATCCAGTTATAACGATGTCTTATTCGCCATGCGCCACCGATTATTTCACCCCGTGGGGTATATAAAGTTCTGTAATGATTGAGATTGAGTTGACAATGCGGCTGTGATGTATGGGGCTACTTGGAATCAGAGATGCGAATGAAACTTGAGCTGAGGACGTACCTGAATTGACGGATAAAGGTATTGCTTACTGAATATGGCACGCACAGCAAGGACTAGCAATGCCCATCTGAACTCTCAAAGCATACCGGATAGCTAGACGTGAAGGACTGGTGAAATACCTGCCAAATACGTCAGTGGGGGGCGATGAGTACTTTGTGTACAACAAGCTGATACGCCGCAACCATTGTGCTCACATATAGTATCTTTCCAAATTCAATTTTCTGATGCTTCCTAGTAGCTTCGTGGCCACTGCCACGCAGCAATATTTAGTCACCATCCGTAATACGAGCCCGACTCCGACGTTTGCATTGCTTTCCCGGGAACAAGACAAACTGCGCCTTGATCTAGTATAGGGTGAGGCCAATGCTCAGCACGTCGACTTGAAGGACCAGTATATTGGCAGCATTGTAGATAGTGACTGGGGTGGTGCTATCCCAGCGTCCGCTTTTGGAGAGGCTGGAAAGGCATCGTCCTCGTCACCTCTTCATGGTGCAACAGTCGCACGGTGTTTGCCGAGGGGATACAGACGCTGATGTCTTCCCCGAAAGGGAAGGTCGATCGCAACTCCTCCCGCCTCCGAGCCCGAAGCATTCGACTGACTGCTGACTTCCATCACTCATTCATTAGCTCACCACCGACCACTCCACATTCTACGCTTGTTTCATACTAACACGAATACGACGATGTCCTTACACTTTCTGTCGAAACCACCACCACTACCAGTTCAGCTCGTTACGGCTAGAACTATCGGAGCCCGCTTTCTCTCCTCATCACCATCCACATCGTCCAAATACCCATTCCCCACTCACTCACACCCAACTCCGCACCAAATCTTCCACCTCCCGCCCTCTGCCTCCCAGCGCGATATCAAACACAGATGTACGTACGTCAAACCCAAACCTCCAACCGTGATCCTGTAGCCATGGTCTTTCTCTGTTTTGGATGTGTATGTCTCTCACCGTGGGTTGTTGTATATAGACTACGAACTCGTAAAGCTCTACCACCCCGACGCGCACGCCCCCTCCACCTCCACCTCCACTTCAACTCAAACTAGGAACGCACAATTCCAAGCGATCAAACAAGCATACGACATCCTCCGCGGGCACTCTCGCTTTCACGCGCATCTGAGACAGAGACCGGACGATATGTGGAATGATAGAGTGTACGAGGAGCTTGAAAGGCGTCGGAGAGGTGCTGCTGGGCCTGGTGGACCGAGGAGGACGGCAAGTATGGATTTGAACGCGGAGAGCGAGAGTGAGAAGTGGAAGGATCAGGCTTTGATTGGTGTTGGTGTTGCAGTACGTTCTGGCTACTCTCTAATGTCGCTCTTACCTGACTAACTGAATGATTGGTTGTCTGACCGAATCTGGGCTCTCTCTGTTCCTATTCACACATTGTTCCTCTTCCTCATACGCACACGCCACTTGCCAACTCCTGATTATCGATATACGACCCTCAGCTCCTAGCCCTAGCCCTAGTCCAAACAACCTTCTTCATCTCCTCCGCGCCCGAGCAACTCGAGAACAGACACCGAACGGCAGCGAGCAACTTGGCAGAGGCACGACGGGAGGCGAGGGAGTTTGGTATGGAGAGGCGGAGGGAGATTAGGAGGAGGGTGGAGGAGATAAAGGAGAAGGAGCGGGAGCAGGCTGACGGGGAAGGGGAGGAAGGCGTGGTGAACTAGGTGTGTGGTTTGTATTATATTTTGTACGAGTGTTTTTGTTTTTGTTTCTTGTTTACAGAGAAATACAGCGTTCAAAGAAAGTGTCTTTCAGAGGCTTGAGGCTTGAGGGCTGAGGGCTGAGGCCCGAAGCCTCGACATCTCTAAGGGTGATCCACGTATGCCGTAGGTGCGTGTGCATGATCCCTTCATCCCTACGATAGTTCTATGCCCGGCGTGAGGCTATCGCGGAAGCTGTCACACTTGAAGTTCGAGATTGGAGGTCCAGAGGTCGTCGGTCCGGCTTCATCGCTATCCTCGATACTTCACCACACCAGATGACTCAGAAGATCGAGCACGATTTCTAAACTCAAAGGTGTGTCCAAAATATTCCGGGAACCTACATGTAACTGAGTGTCTCGCACGCAGAGGAATAGAAACCTCCTCGCCTCTCTATACATACCCCTAATGGCATGCAATTAATCGAGAAGTAATTCTCTTACATGTCAATTACGACGTATCTCAGGATACACTCCGGAGAAGGCATGCTGCTGGTACCATAATTCTTCGACCATCCGAGTCGGGGATATCTCCATACGTGCATCGTGCATCCAGGTTCGGGTCGAAGCGTCACAACATAATCGTCATTACTATTCACCGTCAGATGCGAATGCGAATAGGTTGTAAATGCGTTCTCCTTTATCTTAAGTACAACGTTCGAGGATTTGGACGGTAGGTAGGTGGGGGAATGATTATGGGAAATTGACGGGGGGCATTAGGAGTTGGAGGTGGACATGGTAGTGGTAATGATTATGCTGAAGATTCCCAGTAGTGCATAGCTTCCACCATACGCCGCCCATTACGGTTGAAGGTTGAAGGTGTACGGCGTACCTAAACCTTTTGAACAACAAAGATCAACATCGTCCACCAACCAACGGTTCAAAATCGTCACACGCTCGTCAAATCGAATTGGATTGCTTTCGTTCGTACGTACGTAGCTCTACATTGATGATGTTGGGTGCTAGAAGAGTGGTGGTCTAGGTAAGGTGGGTGTCCAAACGAGTGGGTCAAGCTCGGGAAGCCTCACACACCTAGGCCTACATACCCTCCTTCACTAGCCTCACCGTCTCCCATCCCACTTGCCCTTGTTGCTCACTTGCTCTCGGTACGGTACACTCCTCCCTCTACGGATCACCGATACCTTGCCCACCACCACCTCCTCTTCCTCTTCCACCCCCGCCTCCTCGCCCCTGCCCTTCCTGTCCATCACGGCCCCTACCGCTTCCGCCTCTACCTCGCCCACGGCTATCTCTCATCGTCCCTCGTCCCTGTCCGTCATGACCCTTCGTCATATGTTCGAACCCACCCCGCCCACCCCGCCCGAACCGAATCACAGACGGCACGCGCCCCCGCGAAACGGCGAGCGTGGTCATAGAGTTCGTTAGGTCGTCCATGGATACGTCTGCTTCATTATCATGTGCGGCTGAGGCTGGATTTGAGGTTGAGAGTTCGAGGTGTGAGGCTTGGAGGTGAGAGGGTTCGAGGCGTGAGGTTGAGGGTTCGAGGTGTGAGGGTTCGAGGTGTGAGGGTTCGAGGTGCGAGGCGTCGACTGCGATATCTTCGTCATGCACTTCCATATGCGGAGGTTTGTCGCGTCGTACACGCAACACTTCTCCCCCTTCCTCCTCTTCCTCAGCAACCTCATCCCCATCCTCCTCTGCCGCCGCCTCATCTTCCATAGTCTTCCCATCCCCTTCCTTCTCACCGAGTCCTTGCGGACTACTTCGTTCATGCCAAGTCCCCCTCACCAAACTAACACCCTCGCCCCACCGCCCAAGCAACCCCCCGATGCCTTTATTCGTCACCGCAAAGAAATACTCTTTGGGGTACTTGTGCACGTCGATGAGGTGCAGCCGACGCGCTTTGGGGGTGTGGAAGGCGCTGGGGCAGGTGGGGATGTGGCATGCGAACTGTGTGTGCGTTAGTGAATGAAGTGAGAGTTAGCGAGCCATTAGTAAGGGGAGTGAGAAGTTAAGATGACGGTGAAGGATATGGGTGAAGGAAGAGGGACGATAAGGGAAGGAGAAAGAGATAAAGGAGAGGGGACGTACGATCTTCTCGCCGCGCTCTTTACGAAGGGCAGCTATAGGGTCGTGACATTCTGTTTGGTGCTATAGAATGAACGGGCGACGTCAGTTTGAGTCTAGCTTCATGTATGCGTGAATATAGTTGCAATGAAAGAATAAAGCGTTTCAACGAACGAAAGGGAGTGAAGGTGAAAAGAGAACGAAACTAAGAACACGCCACTCACCAACCCCAACAACCTCTCATCCGGAAACACACACCCACACCGCGCAAGCTCACACACAAACCGGTGGTACATCGCATAGTGCGCCTCCAACGCCTTTGTGTTCGCCAGTGAGGTGGGCCGGTTGTGGCATGTTGGTGGGAGGGTGCACCATATCTCCTTCTTCAAGTTCAAGTTCTCGTTCGAGTTTGAATTCTCGGTGTTTGAGGTCGAGGTCGACGGCGAAGAGGAAGAGGGGAAAGAAGAAGAGGGAAACGAGGAAGAAGAAGAAGAAGGCAAGGATGGGAGAGAGACGAGTTTGGCTGGTGGTGGTGACGAGGAGGAGGAGGATGCTGGGGAGGCAGAGCGAGGTCGTTTTGTGGGTGGCATTGTGGAGGTTGGTCACGGTAGACACGTGGTGGCGCACTACACATAGTCGGGCGCCATTCCATTCCATTCGTCTCTCGTCTTGTCCACTCCCACTCACCAACTCAGAACAAGACAAGATGTTCTTCATCGTACGTCCTCCACTAATTCCAATATCAACGATATTAACTCTCATGTAGAAAGAACTCTCACACACAATCCTCCTCCACCCCTCCTACTTCGGCCCCCGCATGCTCCAATACCTCGAGTCCAAACTCTACGCCGACGTAGAAGGCACCTGCTCCGGCCAATTCGGATACATCATCGCCGTCGTCTCCATCCTCGACATAGGCAAGGGCATGGTTTTGCCTGGGAGCGGACAGGCAGAGTTTGTGACGAGGTATAGGGCGATTGTGTTTAAGCCGTTTAAGGGGGAGGTTGTGGATGGCGTGGTTAATAATGTTACGAAGGTCAGTGCGAGTGTTGTTGTAAGAGGGAGAGGTGTTGATGGGGTGTAGATGGGGTTCTTTGCGGAGGTTGGGCCGTTGACTGTGTTTGTCTCGCATCAAGTACGTTGGACGTCCTCTGGTCGTTGCATACACCCATTGACACCGCGCAGCTCATCCACCCCGAAATGAAATTCGACCCAAACTCGAACCCGCCGTCCTACGCGTCTGACGACCAGGTCAGTCTTTCTCTCCTCATCTCCCCACGTTCTCTCTCCTCTCTCATTCATCACATACACCTTACCTCACCTTCGCCCTTCTCGTTCACCACATATCCACCTCCCCACCTTACACCCTTCATCTCACCACTGCCCTCTCCCTCCTTCACCCTAATTCCAACTTCAACGCGTCCCTATCACATACTCTCCCCTCCGCCCCATCACATTCCTCAACCAACGCTCGCTTCTCTCACCGCTAGACGCGTCGCTAACACGCTCGTTTCGCTCGCACACAGATAATCGAGAAAAACACCAAAGTACGACTCAAGATCGTCGGTACGCGTGTGGACGCTACTGAGATCGTACGTGTCTCTTTCCTCTTTCTGTTCTTAGAGTCTTTGTTTTGCGCCGTTTGAAGTTCGCTGTGCTTTGCTTTGCTTTGTTTCGCGTCGTTTTAATTTTGCTGTGCTTTGCTTCGCGTCTTCGTTTGGCTTTTCTTCGCGTCGTTTTAATTTAGCTGTTCTACAACTCACCCTACCTCATCACACCCCTGCAGTTCGCGATAGGAACGATAAAAGAAGACCACCTCGGTGTCATCGAATGATCGCCTCCACCACTCTATTACAAGCTCGAAAACGGATCGACGAAGGTTAAGATGGTTGGGAGTGGGATGGTGTGGGGTGGATTGGCGTTCGGTGGATTGGTGGTTGGGAGGTCATTTGGTGCTGTATACCCTTCTCCTCTTTCTTTCCCTTTTCACTCGCTCTTCTGCTTTTTCCCGCTCTCGTACCGCCCCGACCCGTACACTCCCACCACAAGCCCCGCACTCGTCGCCAACTCAACTTAACTCATCGTGCAAATCTACATCATCAAACCACCTCTCCCATGCACTTTCCCATCGGCATCGACCATCCCCGCCCACGTCAACTACCTCGCGCGATGGCGACGACGACGAGGAACCTTGAACCTGCACCACACCTCAATACACTACCGCACGCACGCACATTGTATTTTTACCCTACTCATTAACCACAGCGCAATAATCATCACCTCGCTACCCCATCACTCCTGGATATACCTGGGCTCCCGTCCATTCAAGCTGCCCAACACCAAGTATACCGGCCATGTCCCATACGTCCACCATGTGCTGCTATGTACGTATTGCCCACAACGGTATGTAAACACTTGCGCGTACGGTCTGTATGGTTCACGCACGCAGACGTACGTGCGTTGTATCTGCGCAAAGTGGACATCGCAAGAGTACGTATCAACTACGTATGTACTCAAACGAGGAACGTCGTGCATGCTCTCAAATCCTCATTCTCAAACCTCACATTCCCACCTTCAACAGCTCGTACAAACGTACGTATTAAACTCGACTCCTCCCTTGAGCATCATGATAAAGAAAACGTAAGCGTAAACGTAAGCGTAAACGATGAACGATGAAAGATTAACAAAGAAAGAAAACGTCCGTGCGCAGTGTTGGAGAGAGGTCTAGTGTCCGTATGAGTGTGAATGTAAGAGTGAGGCGTGAGGGGTGAGTGGGAGGGGGTTTAATGTGAGTGTGGCGAGAAGGGTGGATGTCGACGATAGAGAGCAGAACGTGAGGGTAGGTGGTTGTTCACGAGTTAATGATGGGCAGAAGTGGTAGAGTAGAGTCCAGGAGTCGTAGCATAACGTCGTATGGTATCGTATAATACAGCCGCAGTACGTCGAAACGGCACGGGAGGGTAGGGAGAGTGGTTATTGTAGCGGATGGCTTGCCAACGAGGGGGTTGGAGATCGGACGGACGAGTATACGGAGGAACGGGTAGCTGGGGATAATGGAGAGCTGACCATCGAGTATTAAGCGTCGTGTTGAGGATTGGATACCGAGGATTAAGTGCGTCAAGACCAGCAAAAAACGAGTCGTTCCTCCATCCGCGAAGCGTGGCGTAGCATCCCGCCCTTCGAAGCCCAATCTCAGAACCACTCGCCGTCGTCCACCATCCCCAAACCACTTCCCCCGGTTTCTCATTCTCCCATGCCTCCCAATACCACCTCCCCCAATCCACTCATCCACCAAAACTCACATAACAACACAATCCTTATCCTTCCCCCCTTTCCCCCCTCCCCCACCCCCTCCCCCACCACTCCCACTCTCACTCAAACTATCGTCCCGGTTCAGTACGCTCCCCGGTCCTGCAGAGACAGGTGCTTTGGAGCGGAGGCGCTGCGCTGCTCGTTTGTCGCCCAGTTCGGCGGCGCGTTTGTAGTATTGGAGGGCTCTGTTGAGGGTGGGGTGGTTAGTGAAGAGGAGGGAAGGAAGAGGAGGGAGAGAAAGGGAGAGGAAGAGAGTGGTGGGTCAGTGAGTGAGGCTGTGGAGGGGCGTGATGGATGTGATGAATAAAGACAAAGAACACGGTCGTGGTTAGAGGGTAAAGTCAAGTAGAAAAGTGGATATAACGCAGTAACCCGTCAGAACGGAGCGTAGGAAGTGGCGTGCGGAGTTTGCATGCGTGTGTGTTCGGGGAGGTAGGTGGGCGGAGTCAAGGAACTGAGGGCGAGATGGAGAAGTGCGTGTGCGTTATGAAAAAAGTGGACGGTAGGAATCGAATAGCGAAGCCATAGGAATGAACGCAGAATGCAATCCAGTGGACGCAGGAAAGCGAAATTCAAAGGAAAGAGACAAGTGGGTATTTAGAGAATAAAGTAGAGTATGCTGGCCTTACCCGCCAACGGCATGTATGATGAAAATGCGCATAGGAAAGGGTGTGGCGAGTTTGGACGAAGGGATGATGAAGTGCGTGTGGAAGTAAGTAGTGGGGATCAAATGGTGAATCCGCCAAAAAAGTGGTCCGCAGTCAAAGCAAAGGAACAAATGGGCAACTCGCAACGAAGAACTCGCAACACGCAAAAAAACTCGACACTCACAAATCCAAATCAACCCCCGTCCCAACCCCAACCTCCAAAAAATACCCCACCGCATACATAGCCTTCACAAGCCCCGCATCCGCCGCCCTCTTCCCCCACAAAAACGCCTCCGTATCGGACTGGGGCAGCACACCCGGCGAACCGACGAGGTACCAGGCGGTGAGCGCGAAGCAGGCGTCTCGGTGGTGTTGTTGGGCTGCTATGTTCTGTTATTATGAGGGGGTTAGTTTTTGTGGGTTAAGGCAGGGTTATGGGGAGACAGGGGGAGGGAAGGGGAAGGGAGAGAGGGAGAGGGAAGGAGGAGAGGGACGCACGTAAAAGTGGATGGACAGAGCAGGGTCCTGCGGACACCCCATCTTCCCATACTCATAACACTCCCCCAGGCGATACGCACTCGGCGCATACCCCAATTCCGCCGCCTGCGCAAGCAACTCCGCCGCATACTCATAATCCACAAACAGCACATTATCGATCCCCCTCTCATGCAACAGCGCAAGTTCATGCAGTGCGTGCGGGAACTCCGCCGTCGCGCTCTCCGCACTGCGTTTGAGCCACTTGACGCCTTCCTTGGGTGACTTGGACAGTCCCAGTTCACCGTTCAATTCGGCGATGCCGAGGCGGTACATCGCCCCTGGGTGCAGCGCCGCAGCGGCTTTGCGATAGAAAGTGAGTGCCTTTGCAGAGTCCCGTCGACAGCCCCAGCCGTTCTCGCAGCATGTGCCGGCGCGGTACGCAGCGTCCGGATGGCCGTGTTTGGCGGCGAGGACGAACAGGGGAAACGCACGGTCGAAGTCTTGTTTGGATTTGTGCGTGCCTATGCCGTTGGCGTAGCAGTCGGCGAGGAAGTACTGCGAGGGCATGTGCCCGCGGTCGGCGAGGCGCTTTAGGAGGGAGGTGGCTTCGAGGACGAGGTCGGATTGTTTCTTGAGGGCTTTTTCGACGTCCATGACGTTGCCGGGTGTTGGTGCCGGTATGGGCATCGTCTTGGAGGCGTCGACCATGAATACTGCGAATTCGAATTGGACGTCCGGGTCTTGCGTTTTCTTGGCGTTTGCGCGGTACAACTCGAGTGTGCGTTCGTGAGAGAGGAGGGCGGCTTGTTTGCCGGGGCGCAGGTGGGAGTGGTCGAGGATGGGCCCGGGGGGCGGGGAGGGTGCGCGTGTGGACTGGTCTGCTGCGACGGAGAGACGCACGTCCTGTGCGCTGCCAGTGTAGAAGTCGTCGCCATCGGGAGACGGAGGGTCGTATGGGTTTGGGGTGTCTTCTGGGGGTGGACGAGAGCGGGAGTGCGAGCGTTGGGAGGCGGCGTACTGCGGTTGGGGTTGGGGCAGCATGTCGCGCGACGACCGGGAGTACGAGTCTGCTGGTGGGTACGCTGCAGATGGCGGGCGGGACGACGACGGTCCGTACATCGTTAACAATCTATATCCTGTCGATGTTAGCAAAGTCGACGACGATGGCAGTAGGACGTGGTCGCAGTGTGAGCCATGGGCGCCTGATCACGCCTTTCCCGTAACCACCACCTCCCGCCATGTCCAGATTCGTCAGAGCCTCCAAATACCGGTCAGTCCTTTCATTATCAACGACGCGTCGGTTATTGACACGTTGATAGTCACGTCTTTGGCCAACCAGGCAAGAAAGAGTATGGTATCGAGAATCTGAAAGTGACGAACAGCGCATGGGACACAAACTACATCGCCGCATCAGCCGTCAGTTTTATCCCCTCTATATTCTACTACTAAACTAATAATGATACCAGCAATACCTAAGCATCAACTGGAACGCATCCGGCGGCGGCGCATTCGCCATCCTCCCCCTCCCCTCCCCCTTCTCCCCCCTCCCACACTCATTCCCCTCCAAGATCCCCGACGTAATCCCCCTAGCG
This sequence comes from Irpex lacteus, assembly GCA_001986395.2. Taxonomy (NCBI): domain Eukaryota; kingdom Fungi; phylum Basidiomycota; class Agaricomycetes; order Polyporales; family Irpicaceae; genus Irpex; species Irpex lacteus. The sequence continues at coordinate 16,934 of MQVO02000032.1, read as the reverse complement.
CGAGGCCACACCGCCCCCGTCCTCGACACCCACTGGTCCCCCTTCGACGACGCCCTCGTCGCCTCCGCCGGCGAAGACGGCAGAGCCCTCCTCTGGAAAGTCGAATCTTCGGCTTTCGAAGGGTGGGGCGCGGAAGGTTGGGAGCCGAGGGACTTTGAACCTGTGTTGAGGATCGATGTTACACCCCGGAGAGTGGGACAGGTCGTGTGGCACCCTACAGCCAGCCATGTGCTGGCTACTACGACGGGCGAACATACGGTGAAGCTGTGGGATTTGGGGAGTCCCGAGAGCGCGAAGAGCGTGTTGGGAGGCCATGGGGATGCGATTCAGAGCATTGCGTTTAACCCCACGGGGAACCTCCTCGTTAGTACCAGTAGGGATCGCAAAATCCGCCTGTTCGATCCCCGTGCGGGTGGAGACGCAGTCAGGATTACAGAGGGGCACTCCGGTGTCAAGGTGCGTCTCTCTCTTTCTCCCCCTCCCACTCCCCTCCTCCCCATCCTCCCTTCTCCCACTCCCATCCCCTCCTCTCCCCCACTCCCCCTCCCCCTCCCCTCCATCTACCAAACCACTCCCCTTCTCCCCTCTCCCTTTCCCCTTCTCCCTCCTCCCACTCTCACACCCTCATCCCCCATTATAACACGCATCGCTAACACTCACACCATCTCCTCCTTACTCACACTCTCCTCGCAGGGCGCCCGCGTAGTCTGGCTCGGCCCCCACGACCGCATCGCCACCACCGGCTTCTCCAAAATGAGTGACCGCCAAGTGTCCTTATGGGACACCTCTTCCCTGAGCAACGTCAAGACGACTACGATCGACCAGTCGTCGGGGGTGCTTATGCCGTTTTGGAGTGATAATAATATTTTGTTCCTTGGTAAGTGAGATGGTTATGATGTGGATGGCGCTGTTTGTTGATTTGTTGATTTGTTTTGGATCCGGTTGGTTGTGGTGGGGTTTGTAGCTGGCAAGGGGTACGTTCTGCCGTTCGTTCGTTCTACACGCCTTAACTGACTCTCCCTCCCTCTCCCCTCCCCACTCCCTCCCACTCTCTCCTTCCCCGCCTCCCCGCTCACTCCCTCTTCCCTCTCCTCTCCCACCTCGCCTCGCCTCGCCTCGCCTCGCCTCCCTCTCCCCTCCCCCCTCCCCTCCCCCTCGCCCTCCCATCCACCTCCCCCTCCCTCTCATCCACCCCCTCCCCTTCCTCTCACGCATACTAACCTCCGCTACGCTACCCCCCACCTCCCTCTCCCCCCCTCTGATAACGCCCACCGACGTCGCTACCCCCCTCCAGCGACGGAAACATCCGCTACTACGAATACGACGCCGACACCCTCCACCCCCTCGCAGAACACAAATCCACAGACCCCCAGCGCGGACTCACCTTCCTCCCCCGGCGCGCCCTCAACGTCCAGGAGTGCGAGATCGCGCGCGCGTATAAGTTGCATGGGCATACGGTTGAGAGTGTTGCGTTTATTGTTCCTAGGAAGGTGCGTTGTTGGGTTGGTGTTGCTTTCGTTTTTTCCCGTCCGTTGCTTTCGTCTTTCCTTCTTCATCTCGGCTTTCGTCGCTCCTCCCTTCCTCTACCTCATCTCTCTCCCTCTCTCCCTTCCTTCCCTCCGTCGTTCAACTCCTTCGCCCCCTTCACCCCTTTCTTTGCGCTTCGTTGGGTCTTCATCCTTCACCCTCTATCCTCTTTCACCCTCACGCCTCGACTTCCATCCCTCCTTCGTCACTTCCCGTCCTCCCCCTTTCTCTCCCGCTCTCCTTCATCATGTATTCTCCTCCCTTCACCGCCTCCGCCTCTTTCGACGCTCATCCCCATCCTTCCGCTTTCCTCTCTCAACGCCGAATGTCGTCGCATCCCCCTCCACCCCTACCACCGTCCCTTCGTTCTCTCCCTTTCGTCATATCCTATCGTGCTTCCGTTCTCTTTCATTCCTCTGCCATATACCCCTCCCTTCATCTCGTCGTTGGTCCCTTCGACCCTTTCATGGTGGTTGAATTGGTTCTATTCATGCATCTTCATTCTTCGCTCTTCCTTGCTCTCCTTACCTTCATCTCGCCACTCTTCTACTTCTCTGGCTTCCGTTACTCCTTCGTCCCTTTTCCATTACCCTTCCGTCTCTCTTTACTCACTTCCCGCTCTTCCCCCTTGCGACACGCCGCCGCCTTCGTCGCCTTCGTCCTCATACGCTCGATTCTTTACCTCTTTGCCTTCTCTTCTCTTTCAACGTTCATTTCATTTCTCTCTTCACTTCCGTCTATCTTCAAAACACCAAACTAACTCCCTCCACAGTCCGACTCCTTCCAATCAGACATCTACCCACCCGCTCCCTCCTCCGAGCCAGCCCTCACAGCAGGCGAGTTCTTCTCAGGCAAAACCGCCCCGCCCAAGCTCGTCTCACTCGAAGATGGCGCGATATCCTCTGGGCAGGCTCCCTCTGCCATCCCCACTCCCGCTCCCACCGCCGCTGTCTCTGCATCCGCTCCGGTTTCTGCGTCTGCGTCTGCGACGTCGTTGCCCACGCCTACGAGGACGTCGACTGCACCTGTCCCTGTCCCTGCTGCACCTGTGTCTGTAGCTACTCCTGAACCGGTTGCGTCGCCTAAAGCGCCTGAGCCGACGAGTGCGCTCTCGAGGTCTGGTTCTCTCGCGTTCGAGGTTCGTTCTCCTCCACTTAGTTACACACTAATCACTAACCACTCGATAATTGTCTTCTAACCGCAATCTCACAGGATACATTCACCCCGCCCCCATCCTCACCCCCCTCAGACCTCCCACCACCCCAACCTCCCGTCATCACCGCCTCCGACAACCAACTCGGCGCCCTACGCGTTGAGAACGAGAAGCTCAGTGGCGAGTTGAGGGAGGCGAGGGAGAAGATTAGAGGGTTGGAGTTGGCGGTTGAGACGTATAAGGCGAATGCGAGGAAGGCGGCTGCGTTGTTGGATGGTGCGTAGGCTGTTCGAGGCGTAATTGTTGTAGTGTGGCATACGGGGAACGGGTGGATTAGAGAATTAAGGAATAGTTTGTATGTGGTTCAATTTGGGAAAAATAGAGATGCTCGACTCGTGCTGGAATTTGGGACCTCGTTTCACGCTGGCGGTGCAAACCGTCCTTCGATAACTTAAGCACCCGTCGCTCGACTCATGTAGGTAGTTACGTCGCGGGCGTAGACTATTAAGCACGCGCTATCACTTCCTTCTATGAACTGCGGCACTCGAGGCCTTCAAAACTAGTACGATGGTGGTTGGGATGTATACTCGTGCATGCAGTGGCCCCATAGTATTTCGGTCACGTCTCACACAAGTGGCCGTTGACTGAGTGAGTCCAGTTTGAGAAGCTGCGTAAGAGCATGACGGAAATTCCGGCACAGCGCTTGCGAGCAACGAGCACGTTTTAGTAATTCACCACCACTTGGAATCTGCACGGCTGGTGGCCCCAGCAACTCCTCGGGCTTGACGGTCTCCTCAATGTGTGCCAGTCCGTAAAACCTGAACGATAACGGTATGTAAACTTGACACCATAGACGACGACTTCGTTCTCACATAGCTTTACTCAGTGGCTAGCACTCAACACGCACAAGCATTCCTCCGTCCTCACTACACAACGTTGGCAACAAACATAATGACGACACACGAACCACTCAGTCCGAGCAGCCAGAAGACCAACGATGGCGGCATATACGAACGCTTCAATGACGTTCGTCCGTGTCTCGCCGTTGTTGTTCGCGGCGTCTGCTCTCTTCCTTTATCTATCCACTGTCAACCGACCACTATCACAAGATGAGGTCGTCTGTATTCTTTTCCAGACGTACTTGCTGGGAACCATACCTCTCATCGTCCTACCGCGACCACAGCACGACACTACGTCTTCCCTCGTTTACTGGAACGATCCATCGGGCACCATGGCCAACCTCGGATTGAAGACCATCTACACGCAACTGCGACGATGATCACCTCTCCGCTCTTCTCCGCTCTTCTCCGCTCTTCTCCGCTCTTCTCCGCTCTCCTCTGCTCTCCTAACCACTCGCCTTGCCTCATCTCCCCTGCTTGCCTCTTGGTGCTTACGATGACTAGCTACTTTCTCGCTCGACGCCGTGCCCTCAATGTCTGACAACTTGGCCTGGGTTTTTTCGATGGAATTTCAGCCTCAACGGACTTAGATGCGACGGAGGAGACGGACGATAGTATTTTTCAAAGTCAAATATACCAAATACGTATGCTCTCCGTGTGTCGTGTGCCTGATAGCTAACACGACTACGTCAATTTCCCTGTTTAGGATGAACAAGCGAGCAGCCAATGGCTCAGTGTCGCGCGGTTTTGGCTATACTTGTCGGCGGCGGGACTACTCTATCCACGACGACAACGTTCCTCTTGTACCAGCATCTTCTTGTCCCTCAAACAGCAGCGACGCGACGCCGCCACCATTGGCAATCACGCATCCACACCCATATTGACGTCCATTCACGCTCTCGTCCATCGTCCATCCACTCTCGTCCGACGCCAAAAGCTTCGTCGACGAGCAAACAAGCAGGAAGAGGAAGTGCGGGAATCGGGTCGCATAGAGGACAGCGAAGGAAGGGTCCTCGTCGAAGCCAAGTACGTACCTTCTTTCTGTTTACTTCGTTCTATTCTTTTCCATCGCTCTACATTTTGCTCTTTCCGTGCCCGACCCTCCTGCTCCCTCCGTCCCCGTTGCGCCTGCTATTTGCCCTATTCCCACTCCAGTCATTATCTCTGCCCGCCCTCCGCTGGCTTTCATCCTCGCACCCCGTCTCATGCGTTGTCCGCTCTTTCGTTCACCCTCCCGGCATCGCATCCTTGTATGGTCGTGTTCGCCGGTATCGCTGGCACCATCCAATGTCATTCTATCCAATTGGGTCGCCATCTCGCTGTCGCTGTCGCTGTCCTCCCGCACGTCGTTTTATTCATCCCCTTGCACGCCCTGATTCTCCGTTCTCGCTCTCTCCTTTTGCGCCCTTTCACGACACAACAACTGACCTGTCTCCTCATTCTTCTCCGACAGGGCCCCCTTCGTCCACCGTCGTACCGCCAACACACTCAATGCACGTCTCCGCGTCCGCCTCGGACGTCTATTCCCTGACTCTAGTGAGCTAGCTGTCGAGAGGACGTTTGCGCCGTCGCCGTCGCCGTCGCCGTCGCCGTCACCGTTACCTGCGCTTGCGCTTGCTCCATGCAAAGTTCAGTATGTGTGATTCCTGTCTGTAACGTGCGTCGTCCGCTCAATCGTGAATGAGTCTGGGCGAGTGCGTGCGGATACGGCGGACGCGTACCTTCTACGTTGGAGGTGTGACACGATGAGGCGAGGGAGCGTGCTCGTTTGACGTGGCATGCGCTTTGTTCATATGGGATGTTCCATGGGTACGTCGTCATATTGATGTATACTCGCTATGTCTAATATACATTATCAGCTTGCTCATCCCATACTTCTCTCTCGACGCTGCACGAGACGAGGGACGAGGGTGGCCGGCTTAGCCGGCGATGTGCAACTCGCGGGTAGGCGTGAATGTCCAGGCTCCCTCGCTCGCCCAGTGGTTGCGCTGCCGGAAATTCCGCCAATCTCGTGCGCAACTGCTCGAGCCACGAGATGGCCGGCTTAGCCGGCTACACTGTACCTTGCCATCAATCTCTCGAGTGCGCCGGGCGCTCGGTTTCCCTCAGACGTCTCGAGCAGAGCAGAGTCGGAATTTCTGTCTGCTCAATTGCAACTGCTCGAGATGGCCAGCTTAGCCGGCCGTGGTATACTTGTATAGTGATTTCTTTAGTGTCGGGACTCTGGTGCATGGCAACACATAGATGGAAATTCCGATGGTTTGGGATGAAAAGATATTACGTTGTATTGATGAAAATGTAAGTTAATGCAAGCTCAGATCATTGTCTCTACTGTTATTGACCAAAACCATTCTACCTAGTGCGTGAACCTAGATCTACTGTAAGCTTCAGTTATTGAACATTGCGGAGCATAATAGCTGAAGCATTTACCTCATTCTAATTATTGGCTGTGCTGTCTGTCATCTCTACGTCTTCAGGCTCTGGTTCAGCCATAACAATATCTTTGACTGAGTCGTCCACAGTAAATTGTAACTCAGTCTGGCCACCTGTGATTTTGACATTGATGGCAACATTGATGTTGCCATGTTTAATCTTAAGACAAACTGGAGCAGGTTTGTCAAGCTTCAGATAAAATGATATCAGTGGTGTGCTTTTGTTGTTTTGTCAAAAACTCACTGGTACGTTGACATTGACTTCTGTCATATTCACTTGCTCAGTCATAGTCACAGAGACAGGAACTTTGCGTAGAGATAGAGATGTGAGCAGAGAGACTTCAAAATAAATTGCAACTACCCTTGATTGATGACTGATGCAAAATAAGAACTTTAGAGTGAATGATAGGTGAAAGATGATGCAAGACTGTGAATGGCTAGGGGGACTTGTGTGGTGTGCTAGCTCAGTCTAGGGATGGAGATGAGAGATGAGAGCATGCTGAGTGAGAGTTTATATAGATTTCAGGAATTGTGCACAGACCACTTGATTTAGGGCAGGGTCAGTCAAAATAAATTTAAATAGTGGTGCCACAAATAATGGTGCCACATTCTGCTTATTATTTGTGAACTGGCACTGTTTCCAACAGAATGATTATGTAATATTCAGAATGTCAAGATGTCATCTAATCACATTTCTTATCTGAACTGTACAACAGATAAGATAAGTCATGTAGATAAGATTGCATGCTACAGAACAGTACATAGGATTCACTTGAGTTTGAAGTTCAGATGACCTTGGAGTGATGATCAGTGCCCAAACACATGTATCGACTGTGGTTCCTAATATAATACTCATGAGCATGAAGGGCTTTATGCTCGTCGTGTCGTACGACAGTGTTGTAGATCTCGTCGTAGATCTGTCGTAGATCTCGTCGCCGATCCGTCGTACGACGAGTGCTAGTGTCGTACTTAGGTTAGGTTATGGGGCACACTAGGCCTTGCTAGGCTCTGAAAAAGACGCCCGACCTAGGCTAACTTGGCCTGGGAGACGCCAGCCGCCCTTAAAATACTCAAAAGCGCTGCCGCGCGTTGGCAGCAGGGTTCTTGCTCTCAGTAATGCGATCTGTATTCAAAATATACGGTACTTAATGTCATAGAAGCCAGAGCGGGTCTTATTGTAGGAGAAGTGAGTCGTCGAGGCATTATATAGGAAAGAGCTGACAGGATAAGGTTACCTTGCCGGTTATGGACGGGTTACGGTCATATTCTATCGGCGAAATGCACACTTGTACCCTGGATGGGTACTATTTCGTCGCAAGTATTTAATCACATACCAATTGCTACGTCTAAACAATTCGCCGATGGCAATATGACAATGTCATCGGTGAAATTGTTGAGATTGGGTGAGTAATTACGTCGAAGGGTGGTGCACAAAAGGTATGTTGAGCCGACAGATATTTGAACTTGCTGTCGGCAAACGATCATGAATGGCGGACGGACCGTACATCAACACGTGACCAGTATCAAATGTCAAGAGCAGTGGGAATGTGAACAAGCAAGGTGATTCGCTGGTAACCACAAAACAACACGTTCGGAAATTCAAAAGCACATCATATTGACGAGACAGAGAGCAAGATTTGTCATAATTGTAAAGCATTTCGTGCAAGAGTCAGAGTCAAGGCATGTGATATAAGGCATGATGACACGGTTAGATTCAACGGGACATAGTGTAATGGTCGAGATGCCTGATCTGTCTTAGCGAGAAGGCTGTGGGTTCGATACGGCAAAGACGCATGCTATAGAAAAGAGTACATAGGATTCAGTTGGGCTTGGGGTTCAGGTGGCCTTGGGCTTGTAATTAGCGCCCAAACACACGTGTCGACCGAGGTTCCTATAACGTTCTACACAGTTGTTGGGAATGTGAGTGTCAATCAACAACGCAAAATCAGACAACACCTATTGAAACCCCGATACGTGTGTAGAATGTTATCGGAATGTAGTACGCGAGCTATCCTTATTGTGTAGAAGCGTGGGATGTGGCAGTTTGCCATCTCAGCATGCTATCCCTTTATGCCAGAAGCAGTCATCATCTTGCATCGTTGAATTCTACCGATATCGAATGGAGTATAGATTACCGAAGTACGCAGAGTCTGAATACAAAGACATTGACGAAAGGTGCTCAATGTCGGCCATTTGGCACAGGGGTATGATCACGACATGAGGTCGCTGGTTCAATCCCCGATTGGGGCAACTATGAACGGTGCTGGCATCGCATGCCTTATTTGGATGGCCCGCACGCGGTGCTGCACCACATGCACCACGTGCTTGCCATCCAAATAGGATCATGTTTCAGACCCCATTCTGTCTTTTGTTTTATGCCGACGAAAAGACAGGAGAAATTGGTAGAATGTTATCACAATGTAGTCCGTGAGCTATCGTTGTTGCGTAGAAGCGGAAGTCGTGGCAGTTGGCCATTCCAGCATGTTGGCTCTTTATGCCAGAAGCAGCCATCGTTTCGCATCATTAAATTCTGCCGATATCGAATGGAGTATATATCAAAGGGATGAGCACCTCACAGTAATAAGTCGAGGGGTGCGCCGATAAGATGCTGAGGTATTATCGGCGCACGTCAGGAAAAACTTAGTTCCATTGCTGTATAAAGAAGTACATAGGATTCAGTTGGGTTTGTGTTCAGGTGGCCTTGGAGTGTCAGTTAGCACCCAAACACACGTATTGACTGAGGTTCCTGTAACGTTCAGGACAATTGTTGGGAATGTGAGTGTAAATCACCAACGCAAAGTCAGACAACGCCTATTGAAACCCCGATACGTGTGCAGAATGTTATCGGAATGTAGTACGCGAGCTATCCTTATTGTGTAGAAGCGTGGGATGTGGCAGTTTGCCATCTCAGCATGCTATCCCTTTATGCCAGAAGCAGTCATCATCTTGCATCGTTGAATTCTACCGATATCGAATGGAGTATATATTACCGAAGTACGCAGAGTCTGAATACAAAGACATTGACGAAAGGTGCTCGATGTCGGCCATTTGGCACAGGGGTATGATCACGACACAGGGTCGCTGGTTCGACTCCCGGTTGAGGCAATTATGGGCGGTGCTGGCATATGCCTCGTCCGGTGGACCTCCTTCACCAAAGGAGGTCCAGCTGATGGGATCATGTTCCAGGCCCCGTCCGTTTTTTTGTTGTGTTATTCTAACAACAAGACACTCACTTCGGGAAAAAGCAGATCAGAGCGTACCCAAAATGCGTGAAAAAGGGATCAAGATACACACCTAACGTGTTTCAGATAAAGCACCTTATAATTAGATGTTCGGAAAGATCACAGAACATTGTAATTCGAGAGAACATGTAGTCTTTTTTCCACACGAAAACCGAGCAAAAAACCGTCGAAAAGTGAACCCTGTCAGTAAGCATAAAGGGAACGCCATGGCGACTGACCGAGATTGGTCGCACTAGAGCACTCCCGATTGCTATTCAGCCGATTGTATACCTTTGTTCGTAGCGGAGATGATCATTTTTGAACAGTGTTTCGACGCTCTCATAGTCTTACCTTCAACCCGGAGAATACTGCCGAGCACAAAGAAGTGAACTTTTTACCGCAGGGAAAGAACCGGTTTGAACTATGCGATTACTTGACTAACTGTGCGATTAATTCACTCAATCGATTGCTCTTGTGCGCCTTTCCGAAGCCTCTGATCGACATTTGCTCGTGGTGAGGAAATATTGGAAGAACACGCCGTATAGTTTTACGACATCGGCCGATATTGTGCTGGAGCTTTATCGGCGTGAACTCGAGGCCTCGTATGCCTCAGCGTCCAGTAGACCAATAAAAATCTGCTCGAATATCGGCAACATGAGTGGGGACCTTACGCAACTCATTCTCAGTATGAAAAAGGGAGGCAGAGCCAATGCTACCTTAGGACCTTAGCTGGGTTGGTGTTGCTAGTAGTGTGAAGTAGACAACTTGTCATAGTCGCAAATTGGTCTGTTAATGATTCAAATGCCGACACATGCCATGGTGCTGCAATCTCAATGCATAGCTGTATTCCCGAAGATGACTATCAGCCGGGTGCATAAGTTAATCCGAGCGACCGGTCTGCAGACTCGAGTGAGTGCCCTCGCGTGCTGCTGAGGAGGCTACTCGGCACTTGAGCAGTTGCCTACGTGAAGTGTACCCCCATTTATACGATGCTTTGCGTGTCAGGGCAGTGAACTGATGGACTGCTGTTCAACTTAACGCAGAGGCTTATACGCACAGCTGTGAATGTCGGCCGTTTGGCGTAGGAGTAGAATCGCGACTTGAAGTCGCCGGTTCGACTCCTGCTCAGGGCAATTGTGGACAGCCCTGACACGTGCCCCACCTGTCTCACGTGCCCCGTTGCATACGTGCCCCGTTGCATGTCAGAACGAGGGGGCTCACCCAGCTGCCGACACAATTTTTGGTCAACTCCAATAAAGACACAGGGAAGGATTGGAGAACGTGTCGTATATTCTCGTGACCTCGTCCGATATTTTTCTATGATCATATCGGCAGGAGCTGCCGGATTTGTGCCGGCATGACATCCGTCTCACCGATAAATCTGCGTTCAAATATCGGAGGCACAAAATAGAATTGGTGCGTGATTCTACATCGGAATGTAAGTAGGTTGAGATAAGATTTGAGTAAGACGTACGCTCAGAGAGCGAATTCATTACGCTGTCATTGCAGCTGTATTCTCATGCGTTACCGATAGCTGACTATCTACTTATCGGCGGACCCCTCCATCGTGTCAGAGGTGCATAAGCTGTACCCACCACTTTCAAATGAATACCGCCTTTCCCAGTGGTGCATCGCTGGATGGTACTGCTTTGTCGGAAGCAGTGTCTTTCACGACCACGTGACATAAGCAATCCAACACATATCCATCGCGGCAACAAGTTTTCGGTAATGCCTACACGTAAATGACGCGTAACTATGAGACTACCGAACTCGAAGACGATGTTTCTTAATACTGTGAACGATGTGCGCTGCATGCACGTTACTTCTGCCTCTCTACCTCCATCTACGACAATGTCAGAGTCTCCGCCGCCACCGTTTCTGCTTTTCGTTATGATTGATGAGCTCTGTTGGGAGCTCGTGAAGTACCTCCGGGTGCCTGATTTGTTTCGCCTTCGCTGCCTCACGCATTTCATGAAACTACTCGTCGACGCCGTGCTTCCACGCAGATTCTCAATCAATCGTAGTCTCAGGGATTATTTCAATCATCCGGACGCCTTCCGCTTGCTGCAAGCACGAACCGGGGCAGTAATCTCTGGGTCCTTCGCACGCAACTTCTTCACGGTGGATTTCAGAACACGCCCTGCTCTCGACCTATACGTGTCCTACGAAGCTGCTCCCGCAGTTGGGACCTGGTTGGAGGTTAACGGGTACCAGTTCAGCCCGTTCGGAGCTCGACTTCATTCTATGGCGCACCAGTCCATGCAGGCTCCAAACTATGGATGGCACGTCGGTGATTTCCTGAATGCTGTTCGACGCATGCGAGCCCATCTCCACACTCCCAATTTCTATATCAACGGTGTGTTGGGTGTTTTTGAATTTATCAAAGTGGTCGATGGGCACCCTCGCAGGGTGCAGTTGGTTGCTGTTCGCTGCTCACCAGCTGAGACGATTCTGAGCTTCGACTCGAGTACGCGAATGTTTTTCAGTCACATGACATGCTACTGACATTTGGAGCATTTCAGCTTGCGCGTTGAACTTTATCACCTTTGAGAAAGCGTACTGCCTATACCCGTCGGCCACACTTGCCCTGGATTTGAACCTTGCGCTGAAGCCCCGAGACGCCACCATTGATGGTCTCATGCGTAAATACCAGCGTATCGGTTTTCTCAACATTCAACTTCTGGATGACGACCTTGGCAAACACTTCCAACACCGCAAAGTGCGTTGGGTTGAAGACAAGCACAGCTTGGCGATAAAGCTTTCCCCACTCGAGCTTTCATGGAAGCCATACGATTCGCCGCTGTCCGCAACCACCTGGTCTCTCTCGCTAAAGCCCGGCGACCACCACCGCCTGAACTCCAAGCCACTGCACATGGCGGATCGCATGTATCCCATTTTCGGAGTTGACGGAGATATCAAGGAACAGATGTATAGAATATCTCAGGAACTGAGGAGGGCGAAGGTATTTGGGAAAGGGTATCGATCGAGCACAGGATCAGATAAGTACGTGCAGCGTTTACGACAGACTAGGGTGGCTACTCATTCACGCCTCAGAAATACGCAGGAAATGATCAGGGCAATGGTTGCATGGCTGAGAAAGGACCCTGTGAATGAGTCGGCTCGTTTCATTGTCTGCTAGACGGTTGTCACAATGATTGGCGCGCGCAACTCTGACATCTCTTAGCTGGCTACATGGCAGTTTCCGCTCCATTCTCGTCGACAGACTGAAGGTATGTCCGATATCTCTCGAGACAGATATCGGTGAGTGGCCCGCTTGAGCCGCTACAACAGTGCTTCGTAGCAATGGATTGGCGGTTCAACGCGTCGATATTGTCTTAGAAGATACAACTGAGTACAGTTTTGTCGGTACTGACATCCCGTATGACAAGTCCCAAGTGCCACGTGGTTTCAATACAGTACTACAGCATCTGCGTGAGAGCCTGCCATGAGTATCCATACTGCCCATCGATTAAGTCCGGCCAACGTTCGCTTGCTACCGTCATCCAGCATTGACATGTACGTTTTCAGGGAATTAATGAAGCTGTACTGATAGCTTCTATAGGGAGCCTAAGAAGAAAACACCCAGGCTCGTTCCAGCGAGTGCCCAGGGGAGGATAGCGCAGGAGATGCTGAAACAGGACCAGTTCAAAGATTACAGAGTACTAGTGGGCGCGCGTGGAAAGCTTGAATTGACCGACAAGGTTCCAAGCGCATATCCCACATCGGGTAGCAAACAGGCAGGAAGCAGTTCTCGTGCCAAGCAGGCAAATGCGAATACTTCGAGGCATCGTCAATTCGAACGCGATGGAGACAACAAAGGCGATGTTAATCGTCGCGAGGTGAGCGAGAAGACAATTAACGTGCTTTTACTCTCAGGCGCTGAGACATATCCCTAGCCGTCGATTAGTCGCGAGCTTCTCGCTGCTGTCGAAGATGTTAGCAAGACAGACGACGGCCTGTATTTTTGGGCGGCTGAGTACGCACGGCGGACACCACTCTTTGAGCCAACAATGCCACCTTTGGAAGGGTCAATTACTGTGGAGGCGATTGAAGAGATGTTCGACGAGTACGGCGTATCGACGGAAATGAAGAAAGGTGAGTGCGGGAGTGATGTTCGTTTGCGTCGGCAATCCAATAACGAATGTCGCACACGAAGAGGAGCTCGAGAAAATCTCGATACTTGCCAAGCTACCTATCAGGATGAATCGCGAGTCCGAAGCAGAGACTCTGCGAATACGAGCAGCTGTGTATCGATCGTTACTGGAGAGGGCGAAAGAGCGTATTTTTAACATGACGCTCATCGCCAAGGTGTATGAAAAGGAGATCGAACTCATCGAGAGACAGGCTCTCCTGATGCTAGATCGTCCCGCTCAAGAGACAGCTTCTTGACGTGTTTCGCTGGATTATTCAATTTTTAGGACCTAACGTGTGCTATAGTATACGACATGAACGATTGACGCGCTACGACTCGTATTGTTTTTTGAGCTCCAAGGGAAAACCTGCGAATCAAACGATTGTGAGGCGCATGCGTGGCCCCCGATAACTTGCGACCATGATATCGGGGAGGTTGCTGAGTGAATCGTGCGACCGCTGTTGCGCGCTGCTGTTGCCGCGCAGTGCCACGTGTTGACTCGTGCATTACGACCACGTGAGCACGGCGATGTTTAACACGTGCTGCAATTCATCTATACATTATGTCCTTCGCACTCATCTTTCGCCTCCGCCATCGCCTCATTCTTCTGCAAAAACCACTGCGTCCTTTCAATGTAGGCCAATGATTACTCTACCCCTGCATGTATGTTCATGAGCATCACACTAGAATCAACGTAATGCCCAGCACATCCAATTCAGCCAAGGTGAAGCAGGGTGCACAACGAAGCACAGTGAGTGCAGGTAATTAGCATATTCGTATTTCGCTGAATAACTTGCACACAGGAAGCTCTATCTGCTCATGCTGTGAGGATTCCCATCATGCCCGCCAAGCGTGAAGGGACGCCCCCAGGCCTTGCTCAAGCAATCGCGCGGGCTACTGGTCGGTTCACTCATTCCTCATGGATTTGAACTCACGCGCTCTGTCAGGTAAGGACCTGGGCAAAATTGTAGTCCCTGACCCCCAGAAAGATGAGGAGGACATCGTCAACGACGTGAGGGACTCCGACGGCGTGTCGAAGGAGCTGAACGACGAACTCGAGGACGAGAGTGATAGCGCCAGTGACTATGAGGGGAGTACAGCTCTCGCATCGCCAGGGAAGGCGAGACGTCTCAGGAATAGGATAGTGCCGGAGACCGAGGAGAGTGAGTCGTCTGAAAAGGAGGAAGATGAACTCGAAGAAGACGAGGAACCCTCGTCGCATGGCAGTCCGCGCGACGACAGGAAAGGTAAGGGTGTTACGTCCCACAAACCTACAGGCGACCAGGGAACGGTGTGGAAAATCGGGAGAGCTGCGGTGGTATTGAAAGGAGACGACCGGGTGAGCTAGGAATCGTCGCGAGTTGTTGAACATTAAATGGCTAACATGGGGTGGCATCAGTGTGAATTATGTCTCAACTCTGCGCGTGCAACGTGCGTGTTGCCTCTGGATCGGAAGCACGTCAAGATTCAAAGATGCACGTATTGCAACCACCAGCATACTGGATGCAGTGCGTATAGCGGCCGTGAGCCAAAGGAGCGCTATCGACATGAGGCCATTGTGGACCTGTTCGGCGCGATTGCTGGGTTTCCAGAGTATCCTGAGGTTATCCCTCCGGCGCCTGCTGTTCAAAAGCGGCAGCAGGACGACGATGATCCTGCTCCGCCGTCACCTACAAAGCAGAGGCGCACGATCACGTCCGTGCGTGATAAAAAAGGCAAGGCGAAGCAGCGCGCACCAGATAACGAGTTGTCAAGTAAGTCTTGGCGGGTGAGATCTTTGGTCGATTTCTCACCGTGCGAAACTATCGCAGCTGCGGCCCCACGATCCTCTGCTTCCTCCTCTGCTAGGAATGCATCAGCCGGACCCTCGACGGCTGTAGTGGACGGCGGTAAGTTGTTTGTCACCGGCTTCCGTTACATACTAACCACACACCTGCATATTCTTTAGTCCCGCCACGCAGCTTCTCATCAATGTCTGATAGATCGATGAATAAAGCCCGCCCTGTGGCTAAAACCGGTCTCGCAGCACTTCGAGACGAGTATCGCTATCTACGCAGACAAGAGCTAGAAATGAGCCAGCAAGCGGACAAGGTTTTAAAAACCATCAGGGAGCTTGAGGCGGGCGATAACGAATGAGCTTGCGTAATATCGTGGTGTGGTTCTGTTAAGAAAGTTAGGGGAGATCGTTATAATACGCTTGTATCAGTTTTTATTGCATCGATGTCTACATTTTCGAGAAAGAGCCCGCGATTTTATTGATATGGACGTGATGTTGGCCCGATAACCTGCTCGCAAGTTATCGGAGACTAGGTGCGACACTGGAATGAGCTATTCGTGAGAGCAATCAATACCAGGCTAAGGCTCGTGTAAAACTCAACTCCATCACTGCGTCACCTGGCCGAGGAGGGGTAGCAGGGATCGAGGTCCGATAACTTCCCAGCTGGCTATCGGTCGATCTCGCTCGTTAGCGAACACTGTGTGTCACGATCCCGTGACTAAAGCCATGTGCGTTGTGTGACGTGTCACAGAGCGGTGAACTGCGTTCGGTGTCACTATCAAACTTGACATCTTACATCCATCTACACATCGCTTGGACCACCTTTCGAACTCGAACAAGTAGACTGAACCCTCGATCGCGAAAATGGTTAACAATCGAAGGTAAGTGCAGCGATAGTACTACGCCAGATGGGTCTTCTTACTAGTTTACGTAGGCTGGTAGGGAAAAGAAAGCGGCTGGTACTGCCAGCACGTCGAGCAAGGTAGATCACAGACGCTCTCACTGCAATGTGCACCATCTCACCATTGATTGTAGAAAGTTGCGCCGGCCTCTGGGAGAAAACGGTCGCCGCGAAGAGCACGCCAGGCAAGGTATGTACCAAAACAGTCGGTTGGAAACGTCTGACATGTGTATGCGTACAGCCTGGGGCGAAGAAAGGACGGAGGGGGAGTGGCCGTGGAGGAGAGTGATAAAGAGGACGAGAGGAGGACGAGGATGATTCGGGGTCGGGCTCAGATGAAGAGGAGCACGACGAGGGAGAAGGAGGAGGGCGAGGTAAGTGATGATGATGAATACAAGGTCAAGCCCAAGGCCAAGCCGAAGGCGAAGGCGAAGCGACGACGACGACGACGACGACGAAGACGAAGACGAAGGCCAAAGCCAAGGCCAAGACCAGGACGAGGACGTGCGCAAGGAGAAGGACAAGGGCAAGGGCAAGGGCAAGGGCAAGGCGAAGGCCGGGGCCACGGATGTCGGAGCATCTGGTGCAGGCGGGTGAGTAGCAAAGTACTCGACTAGTAAACGACCGACTTGCTAAGTATGTCATGTCCCCATGGCACAGGCGGACGCGATGAACATCGACTCCGTGAACGCGCCCCGCGCTGATTCCATGGACGTCGACGGCCAGGACGCGGCTGAAAAGCTCGCAGGACGGGATGCAGTTGAAGTAAGTGGTCGACTTTTTCTGTATTTGTACCTCGCTTTTCACACCAACGTTTCTGTGATTTTAGGAGACCTCACCTGTTGGCCAGTCAACGGCTGACTCCCTGTTCGGAGAGCGGTTGATGAGGACG